>JAGPOY010003962.1:3027-15540 GCA_018983105.1 Silene uniflora | reverse complement strand
AAAGTATGAAAATTTATTAAAATCTTTTTACTTAAAAAAATGAATCATTCCACTTGTATAGATGAATTCGATTTAAAACCGAGGGATTAACATCACTTACCAAGTTGTGAAGCAGATGAATTCGGGTTACCATTTGGTGAAGTCCGTAACAATTTAGCCTTTGGTTTCCCATCTTGATTTTGGTTAAATTTCCTCCCATCCATCTCTCTAAACTTTTTTTTCCCCTACAAGTTTCTTCAATTGATATAAGTAATGAATAGTTGTGAATTTCGTGAGTGCGTATATATGCAGATTACAGGTTAAAATTTAAAATGTAACTGATAATCTGTGTTTTTAACGTGAGATATAGCGTTGAATTAACGGTTTACAGTGGCGAAATTCACGTGTAGTACAGCTGCCGTTACAATTATGACTTTCAAATTAGATAATCTTTCAACTATAGAATAATTGTGTATCTCGTGAGCGCGTATATATATATATATGCAGGTTACGAGTTAAAATTTAAAATCTAACTGACAACCTGCGGCAGATATGTTAGATTTTAGAGAGATTTATCGATATCAATTTGTGAATGCTTGGAAAATGCTTCGTTGATTTCATTCCTTCTCATCTTTACAAATTGACTGGCGAGTTACGCAATTTTAATCACCATGATGGTGGTTCTGATCTATTTGGAGTTCGAAAAACTTAGCGTTCTCCAAACTTTAAAATTAACGGATAATTTTCCGTCTTATCGAAATTTGTTAAGGTTCGATTAGGGTTCATGGCAAATTATAACGTTTCAAATTTTCCGTCTTATCGAAATTTTCCGTCTCTAATAAGATACAACGTTGAATTAATGATTTACAATGGTTAAATGCACGTGTATTACGACTTACATTACAATTATAACTTTCAAATTATATAATCTTTCAACAATAGAGAAAATTGAATGCTAAAGTTTTAACTAAATGATCAATCTAAGTTGTCATCAATTCTTGCTCATAACATAACATAAATGTTTCTATTTTTGAATTGGTTTGTAAATATCTTGAAATTCCCTATACATGTCATAACTTGAAACGTAATATCAACAGAAAATTACCATTTTTAATCAAGAACAAGTGTATGTCATTGATGCATGGAACTTATAGCGTTACAAATTTACAATTATGAAACATGATAAGCATTTTCTTATGTCAAAGTATTTTTTGAAGTGAAGTTTGTTTCTTCAATTGATATCACCAATGAATAGTTGTGAATTTCGTGAGCCTTTATAGTCTATCAAGGTTGTGAGTTAAAGCGTGAAATTTAACTGATAACCTGTGTTTTTAACGTGTGATACAGCCTTGAATTTATGATTTACAGTGGCCAAATCACGTGTATTACTGCTTACATTAAAATTATAACTTTCAAATTACAATATCTTTTAACAGTAGAATAGTTGTGAATCTCGTGAGCGCGTATATATACATGTTACGAGTTAAAATGTAAACTCTAACTAGCAACCTGCGTTTTCAGCATGAGATACAGCGTTGAATTAATGATTAAAGTGGCCAATTACACGTGTACTACAATCTACAACTCACGTTACAATTATGACTTTCAAATTACATAATCTTTCAAAAATAGAGAAGATTAAATTCATAAAGTTTTTACTAAATGATCAATGTAAGTTATCATCAATTCTTAATCATAACTCATAACATAACATAATATGTTTCTATATATTTTTGAATTGGTTTGTGAATATGTTGAAATTTGAAATTACCTTTTTTAATCAAGAACAAGTGTATGGCATCGATGCATGAGACTTGTTGGAGCGTTACAATTATGAAACATGATAAGCATTTTCTAATGTACATAATCCTAATTTGCACTTTGAAGTTTGAACTGTACTCTCTTACAAGTGCATTGGGCCTTCCCTAAATGAAAATTTCATTGGTTGCAGAAAGCCCATTATCAACTTGTAATGGTTCATAACTTCTCCACAATAAATTTAAGTGGGCTAAAAGTAGATTTGGCAAAATTAATCCGACCCGACACTCGAACTTAAGATCGGAAATCCCTAATTGATCCTACCCAGTATGATCCCCCGAAATTTTTATTGTAGCAAATTGATTATTATCCACAAATACTTTAATAATAGTTGACCCCAAAATAACCTGAATGACGCGGCTCGACCCGAATTGCATAAACCCGTAATGAATCGACCCGAATCCAACCCGATAGACCCGTTTGCCAGGTCTAGCTAAGGCCGAAGAGGCTTTAATGCACACACCTCTAATAGTCTAAGTATGGGATTTGTATGTTAAGAGTATAAAATTATTCCCAATTCTCCAATTACTAGTTTCAACTTGATACAATATCAGGGTCTAATTGACTAAAATGTTATGGGTTCAAACATCATCATCCCTCTTTTCTAAACTGGAATATTAACACCACAATACCAAGTATTGGAAGGCATGCCTTGCTTCCAAGTTCCAAAGAATAACTTAAATCTTAAAAATTTATCCAAATAATGAGCAAGTCGCATTTAAAACATTTTAAAAGTAGTGATTTGTGAAAGTTATTATTTAGTGAAAACTTTTGATAAAATCTCACTTAATTTTAATTTCACACTTACCATTTTATTGCACAAGAGAATTGTCATGTGGTGGAAAGTAAAGAAAAGTAGGGGCCCATAAAAGAAGGTTTTAGAAACTAACACTATTAAATTGATAAACCATGTTTACATTTCTCGTCTCTTTGATCAACTAATTGAATGATATAACACCTCCAAAGATCACATATACTCATCATATACTGTATTGGCAGGTTGGCCTTAGTTTTGAGCTAGAAAGACAGAATATTCCAAATGCTAGATCATGAATTCATGATATTTTCCTCTGAATTGGTAAGATAACATTATTCTCTCTTTTATTCTTCTTAAAATGGTTTTTATTTGCCCTTTCGATTTTAGTAAGGTTGACATAGGTCGTAATTTAATGTTGTAGTTTTATCATTTTTTTACGATGAAAAGGGATTTCCACGTAAATTTTGCGATGCTTTTATTTGATTATTTCTTGTAATGATAAAAGTATTCCAGTTGAAGATTATTTCAATCTTACATTATGCTGGTATTAACGTGGTACGGCTGGAGTTTACGTGGTACGGACGACTTACCACATGACTATTTCCTATCAATTTGCTATACGTATTATGATTTATGAGTGGCGGATTTTAATAAAAAATATATTTTAGAGAAGACTACGCGTTAAATATTACTCCACATATGAAGTATATACCATGAAAATCGAGGGTAATCGACTAATCGTGCCTTTACCAATGCCTTCTAGCCGTCAGCCAAAGGCGCATAGCACATAACCCGTGTCTAAAATCGAGTAGTTTTTTTTTTCGGCATACAATATTCAAGCTTCTATCGTTTTATTTTTAGTGTGTTATTGTTGCCACCGAGATTAATGACTTGATATATTTTCTCCATTTCCGCTTTCCACAACAGATTATTAATCTAATTTTTTCGTGGCCTACATGAATAATCTCAAAATTTATTTGGCATATCAAATATGGCTAAATTGAAAATAATAGAAGTAGAAAGTTCACAGCTCATACATCATAACCATATCTGTGCTGTTCATGTTCTGTTACAAAGTGAGATTTTAGTGCTATACATTGAACCAGACACCTGTGTGTTACACATCGCACAACGTAGGAATGTATTAGATGAACTTTCATGACGAGGAAACCCGCTACCACTGGAAATAAATCAACATTGGCAATTGGGATCCTATGCTAATTATCAATCACAAGTTTTATGTGGTCCAAAGTGGGTTGAATGGCCACATGCTGCTGTCAACTACCAGCATTCTGCATTTTGCAAAATTGCAAATTAGTCACACAGGTAATACAGCTGTGTGTATTAAGTGATTTACGTCGATGTCGATTATTCGTTTTTATCGAGTTAGGTAAAGAACGCTTTCGATTCAGAATAAAGGGTCGTCTCTCAAGTTCTCCACATTCCTGCAATTGATCATGATGCAGTCTTCTGAACTATTGCATGAAATTTGTAAAAGAAATGCTGGATTGAAAGAAAGAAAAGCATTATAATGTCTGGTAATATCTTATGTAAAGCAAAATAGATAAATACATGAAATAGAAGTGAGATTATTTCGTCTTTCGATACTAAAAGAGATGAAACATCTAAATGCTTCAAGCAGATACATGAACAAGTCTTCTGCTTTGAATGTCCTGCAGGTCAAACAACCATATGACGAACAACAAAATTATCGACACCAGCCTTCAAGGGAAAATAAAACAAAAACTTGAATGTAGACTCGAGATCCGATGGATGGTATCAAGTATCAACCATGGGTATTAACAGCTTCCCATAGCAAATTCTTAGCCATTGGATCCGCCAAAGTCCTAGCTTGGAGAGCAGCATCACGGAGACACCTAAGTGTTGAAGCATTAGCCTCCCAGAAAGTAAGACTCCTGTAAGGCAGGTTATGCTTCTTACAGTAGTCCTGAACCACAGGGGATACGTTCCTCAACTGGCAACGAGGCAGACGAGGGAACAAATGGTGCTCAAGCTGAAACTGTAACCCACCAAACAACCAATCCATCCAGGTCGCAGTGGTAATATCAATCGAACCCTGGGTCTGCTTCTCGAACCAGTCATTACCCTCAGGGCGACCCACATACACATTCGCAGAGAAATGGTTCAAGCAAAATTGAATGTGTTGGAAAGCAGTGACGACGAAGCTAGTCAGCACAAACAACACCATCTCCTTAAAGTTGGGTAGGTACGAAACTAGAAGCAGAAACCAAGACCAAAACACTATTACTCCCAATATATTCAGAGTTCTGTAAGGTACGTTCCGCTTAGGGTTGAACAACAACAGGAAGGTTTGGATGTATAAATTGATCCTACCAACAATCATGACAGGGTAAAATGAATAATGTTGGTAACTGACCAAAAACCTCGCAATCGCATCAAACTCCATCGTTCTACCATAGAAAACTGAGGTCATATTCTTGAAAAACTTATTTGAAACCGCGAAAACTGGGATATGTTGCAGATCAGGGTCATAGTCCAAACTATTAACAGCAATATGATGAGCATTATGAGTCCATTTCCACCAAGCAATACTAATCCCAGTCAAACAATTCCCAGTTACAAACTGAGCAAATCGATTATACCCGCGACTCGACATCATTTGATAATGACCAGAATCATGCCCAAGATAAGCACTTTGGATCCAAACCATACCCAACAATGCACCACAGACCAAATGCACAAACATACTGTCACTGTAAAGCACACCAGACACACACATTGCTAACATAATCGCAATCGACATAAAAATATAAATCACACCATGACCTTTCTTTTCAAATAAACCCATTTTCGCAAATTCATTCACAAGTTTCCTGTAATCTTTTGAAACTTCTGATACCTGAAAATCCTTCAGATAATACCCATTAAAAAATTGATCCAGACTTTTCCATGCTGTACCTGAATGATACACAAAAACAAAAACACATTATTAATACAAGCGGATATACGGTTTCCGATACGGTTTTCTAATACGGTTTCAATGCTGTACCTGGATGATAAGCAATGAATGCATCTGTAACATCTTGACCTCCAAGTGCTAACAATGGTACATCACCACCTGGATGATCTTTCATCCATTTCGATACGTCGTAAACTTTTCCTTGGATTGATAACCATAGATCTCCAGATTTGTTGTGTTTTTTTAATTCTTCTGCTGTGATGTATTTCTTTGTTTCTTCCATTTTTTTCTGTTAAAAAGATTGAATCTTTCTTATAACCCAGAAATTATAATCACAAAAAATGTGATTTTTTGTTATAAAGATTGAATCTTTTTTATAACCCAGAAATTGTAACTAAATAAGAAAAATAATGTGGTTTTTGTATAAAGATTGAATTTTTTTATAATTTCCTACAAATTTATTAAAAACAAAGCAAGCCCATTGTTGTTTGATCTATGAGAAGAGCAATATTTGGGAATTAAATTTGAAATGTATGAATGAAAAAGTAGAGATTGAAAAATAAAGATGATATAAATTGGAAAGAGAGGAGATAAAGACCAAGGGATATGAACAGCGGAGCAAACGGTGTAGATTGAGAAAGCAAGAGACAGGAGGGCATATACTTCTCTATGCCTTTTCGAGTATGATATTTTATGATATGATAGTGGCAATATTATGTACTGTATCTCTTAATTGTCTTTTTATTATCAAGTGTGATTAGATTAACCTACATTCTCGTTTAAGACGGTAATATTCGTCATTAGCTTAATGGTTACATATAGTAGATGAGCAAAACTCTTAAAGTAAGATGTCTATAAGTACCAATAAAACGGGTGTTGTATACTCGTATATAGACATGGTAAAATTGATTCAACTCAAATAAAGCCAACTCAACACCCGAATTTGAGACCCGAACTAATCCAACCCAGTATAACCTGTCTCGAATGTTTATTGTTACAAACTGATTATTTTCCTTGACCCGTTTGACAGGTATAATCCTATCTTTTTAATTTGTTTTTATCGTGGATATGATGTATATTATCGTTTTAAGAGAGAGTTATTGATTAAATTAATTAATTAAATGAAGGGGGGTCTACTAATTGAGAGGTAGTGAATGACAACCACATGAAAAGACATGGGATTTGGGAGTTGTGGTCGACATTGATAGCAATTAAATAAAGTTTTTAAAGTTTTGAAAACAGGTGGACTCTTTGTACGTTGTATGTAACACGTTAGTTTGGAAGATATTTTTGGGTTTCAAATTTACTTAAGCACCAATTTAACGGCCATCCCACGCAAATTTACTTAAGCACTTTGGCAGGGTGCAAAAATGGGTTGGGTTCTTAATTCTCAGTTAAAGATTTGGCCCTAAGATGGCAATGGATTCAGGAGCTGTTTAGATTCGTCGGATTGAACCATAGATGGGTGGAATATGGATCTTATTTTTATGGATTTAATTTAATGGATTCGGGTCTAAAAAATTATACTGATCTGGGTGTGAATCTTGTCCTTAAGACCCAAACCTTACCCATGAACAATGCGGAGTATTTTTTATTTTCGACTGAGAGGTGTTAAACTGAATTGAATTGAACTGAATGAAGCTGCACAGAGCTGAACTGAATGAAGTTGGAGGAAGAGTACTGACTTAATTTCAGCTCCATTCAGTTTAGCTCATCTATTTACGAATCAACTCTTGCTTCAGCTTCGTTCAGTTCAGCCCAGACCCTTTAGTTCAGTCCAGTTCCATTAAGCCGAAAAGAACAAAGTATAAATATGTGATGAGATGAACGGAACTAAACTAAATAGAGTTGAATTGAATTGAAAAAGCTGAAACTAAGTCGAAAAGAAGCCTTATAACTTTCCATAAAACAAGGCTTTTCATTCCTTTAGCAACATTAGTTCATTATTGAACAAAATTAATGATCACAGTCTTGCGAAATTCCGATCTTAAGTTGAACATTTCAACAAGAAAAATGGCCCGTTTGATACTAGTCACACAATATGACTTTTAAACTCCTAAACTGAGTTTAGGTCATCAAGAGGCAAGATTGATCAAGCTAGAGCTAGACGCTAGAATTATAGTTGAAGCAAATTGATCGACGTGCGTCAGTCTCTCCCGTGCAGTCTACGAACCCTTTATTTGCCACATCTTTATGTAATCTTATGAACAACTCTTATCGTGAAAACTAATCGCCATGGACAAGTTAAATCATAAAACAACGGTATAATAACCAGTAAACGAGAAATCCAAATTCCAAACATAGCTAACTATCGTCATTCGGCATTGATCGAAAAGGTAAAGAAAATTGAGTACAAAGAGGTGAAATATGTATATTATTGAGATACTCTTGTTTCCGACTTTGTCTTACATACATATCAAAGTCGTTTTTACTACAAAAGTAATATGGTTATATTTGATACTTGAACTTTGGACAACCGAACCTATGATTAAATTACACTCAATTATTTTTTTTCCAAATTGATTAAGTACGTAGTTGGTGTGAAATTGTGAATAGAACCTCATTCAACGATAATTTGTGTATCCATTAATATCTATTTTCGTTTATTAAAAGCTTGTCCCCAACATCCCATAGTTGAATCAATAAGTCTTGCTTGTGACGGGTCACCATTTGTGACGGATATTTTGTGAGATAAAATGGATACAAAATGAGTTAGTGGAAAAAGGGGACCACATAAATAGTGTTGCAGAGAGAGAAAAAGTGGTTACTTTGTGAGATAAAATGGTATCCGTCTTCTCCTTGTGACGGATATGTCATGTCTTCAAGGAGAATTTGTGTAGTTGAATAGTTGATAGTCCTATAGAAGGGGCGTTAATTAATTGATAGCAAAGACTAAAAACATCCATAACCAAAAAGTCCGTTTACTCCGTTAAATATAGTTATTCGGAGACGAAAGGAAGTTTCCAAATGTAAAATATCTAAAAAATAGGTAGAAAAACATTTCCCCCCACTTTCAATATTCCTACTACAACTATACTAAGTTTGCGACTATTCTTTTGCCAAGTCTTGTGAAAACTTCAACATCTCAATTCTCAAGTCATGATGGACCTATCTTGTAATATGACTAAATAAGTTTGCACATTATTGAATTTGATTTTCGTCGGTACATAAATTGGTGAAAAGATATTAGAACGGATTTTTAGGGGAATCTTATTAAAACTGTGTTATAAGTTATTATAACATCACAGATTTTCATTGAAGACGGACATTATCCGTCACAAGCTGAAGACGAGTCATGCTTCTCTCACAACATGCAAGTGACAATATCCATATGATGCTCCATTTCCACCCAGTTGACCTCCCACTTGCTTTATTATGAGAGGTGCATGACCCGTATTCAGCTTATGACGGATAATGTCCGTCACAAGCAAGACGCATTGTTATAACATTATTTCGATATTTTCGTCATTATTTGAAATATCAACGTTTGTGTAATATTGGTCTTATCTTCTCCTCGTTTCATTGTTTATGTTTTAGTTTTATTTCTACGCGTCTCAACTCCGTCTCTCATAAGCTCGCCCAGAGCGCAATGAGAGACTAGTCTAGGAACTTTTATTTACAGCTGCCAAAAAAAAAAAAATATTGTGTAATAAAAAAATTTCAACAATTTTTCATGGAACCTTCTTATAGTTAAGATAAACTTAAAATGATAAAAGATAGACATATAAACAAATAAACTAAGTTAATTATATTTATCTTTCATGTATCTAAGTATTATGTAGACAAGTCTTCGTGGTAAAATATCAAATTATCAAAATAAATTTCATATACTTTTATATGCTAAGCCAAAATTTTAACTAACACGAATTTATACAACTTTTTGTAACTTAATTTTGGGGTGGGTTCGGATTAAGGGATTTGAAGGAAATGAAAGAGAGGAAGAGTAGGACAGTTGGGCTATCAGCCTACTAAATTCTGAGCAGTTTGTGCAGCCCATTTCCCTTTGATGGGCTAAAACAATAGAGCAAGTATAGTATGATATGGACTACAATAGGCATTTTACAGCCCATTTTAACGTGAACTCTGCTGTTTTGTTTGATTTATCGTTAATGAATTAGTACTCTTCGAGGTCGTTTTCCTAAAAAAAAAAAAATGTATAATGACTCCGGTTAACTTATTACATGAGAATCGAGATAAAATGGATGAAGTTTATTTGAATAAGAAACAACACAAATCGAACCCAAATGATAACTATGGGCTATTCTCATATTAGGTTAGCCCTATACTAGTTGACGATCGATCTTGTAGGAGAGTCTATGAAGAAATAATGTGATATTTAAAATCTGGTCGAAGTACTCGAGTTCAATAATTTTGTGATGCCTAGTCGGCTACTTTATTTTCCACCCGCTCGATTGATTCAGTGAAGTGTTTGTCTAGCGTCTTTCGGTTTGGCCCATCAACAGAATACACCTACTAGAATAGAATTTGCAGAAGCCTATATGACTATAAGTCTATAAAACCCCAACAGTCGATCAATGATGAAAGTCGACCATAGTAATCATGAAGTCCTGTTTATAAGGGCTCTCGCTGGCAATGGATACATCATACACGAATACATACAATGGATACATCATACACGAATACATCTCCAATTCTCATCCGTACCTAGTATCCAAGACGATAGGTCCCCGAGTCCCCGTCAAGAGACCCAAAAATTCAAGAACATTGCGTCACCATCAAACCTCAACATAAACCATATCGTCCAAATGAGTACAAATCTATATAAGCTCCGATCAAACAAGATGGTCCAAGCACGATCCATCGACCGTCACCGAAAGTCCAAAACTTTGGCAACGGAAACCAAGTCCTTGTCCTCACAAAATTAATCAACGTGCTCAATGCTCATCGAGTTTTACTCGTATTTTTCTTACCAAATTGACAATTGTACGCGAATTAAACCCTTCATCCGTACACAACACAATCAACTGTTGTTCTAACCCAAATCGATTCCAGATCTATCTTCAAACATCGCATCCGCTCTCTTCGCATCCCTAATTTAATCGAATCGCATTCAATTCAATCGAACAATTGAATTCCATCGATCAATTGCTCAATTAATTGATTTCGTATAATAATTTAGGTTTTTTTTAAGATGTGGAGTTCAATTGCGAATTTGAAGGAAAACCTAAATAAAATGGCACTCGATGTACACGATGATGACGATGATGATGATTATTATGAAGATAAGCATGCGATTTACGGTCGCGATGATCGCCGACGATCTCATAGTCGTGCTCATTCTAATGTTTCGATTGATTCTCCTACTTCTAATGGCCTTGATTCTCCATATCTTTCTGAGGTGATTTAATATGATGTTTTAGGTTGAATTATATTTGATTTTGATTATTTTAGGTTTTCATTGAATGTTGAATTGTGTTGTTTGATCAATTTGATCGTAATTGAGCAATGAATTTGCTATTATTTAGCTTGGAAATGCAATGGTGTGCTGGTTTCTGAGTTATGGTTGCCTAATTCGATACGAATACGGTATACTCGATTGCTATTATGCTCTAACAAGGTGTCTGGTATAGTAGTTTAAGTAAGCGCGGTGGTAGAATACTTTCAAACTGGTTTACGGCTTGTTAGGGGTTGAGCTAATTTGGTAACTTAGGCCTGAGGAGAGGAAATGAGAGTGTGAAGAGTTAAGAGGAAGGGGAGAGTAGTGATGACTGTTTCGAAAATGGGTTTGTTTGTGTGTTCTGAATGTTGATAGATTGGTGCAATGGTGGTGGTATAGAGGGAGCGAGAGGCTGGTTAATTAGGAAAAGGGGAGCGTAATGTAAACCGTTACAATAATTTGTGTGTTCTGATGTGTGGGCGAATATTGAGGTGGGGAAAATGCTAGGAATTCAGTGCTTGCACTTCTTAGTGTATGTGACTGGGGTTGCTATATAATGATGATAGTCTGGAGTAAGATTTAGTGGGTCACAGACATTGTGTATTGATTTTAATGTCTACTTTGCAGTTATGGATGATTAGAGGCTTATAATTTTTTTTTGTTTTGTTTGTAGATTGAGAGGTGTAAAACGGAGATTAAAAAGGTCAAGGAATCCGAAAATGAATTAAAGGCGTTGTCAGTAAATTATGCAGCTTTGCTGAAAGAGAAAGAGGTATGGTTCAGTTTGTTTCTTAAAGATGGTTCTGGAAAAATTCACTTGTGTATCCAGTTTTTTTTTTGTGATATCCTGATCTGATTGCTATTCATCTCCTAGCACGAGTTTGTTTCAAATTTGAAAATGTTGGACGTGTTCACGTATTACATAATGTAACTTTAATTATTTGTGAGTGTTTGAGTTGTCGATACTCAATAGACTACTATAGTTGTGGAAGGAATGGCAGTGGAGGGTCGAGCCTAATGGCCGGGAGCCTAATCTTTGAGAGAAGTAATGGTCTATTTTTCTCTGAATTGGTTGGGGTAAGGCTTTTCACTGCGGCTAAGTCGGTGCTGGGTTGTGTTCTGTTATCTTTAACCTTCATATGGGAAGTTGATACAAAGATGATAGCCTGGTAGAGTGGTAGGTGGAAAAGGCATGTGAACATGTCACAGAATGAGCTGTATGGTGGAAGTATAAAGTTCTATTACATTAATTAAGAAATCCAAGGGAAGCAATCGGTCGTATATACTGAATATTGACTTTATGATTACTACTTTATCAAGCTTGACCCACGCGCATAGTCCAGCATTGCAAATACAGAGCTGGTTCAGAGCATTTTCCAGTGAAGTTTTGTCATCTAGGTCTTTGATGATGAATAGACTGCATATATATATATAAATATATATATATATATATATAGAGAAGGGATCAAATGAGTCCCATAAATAGTCTTGAGTCCATGAGTTCTCTTTAGAGCCATTGAATTAGTGAGATGAGTGGCTTAGATTAAACACAAAAAGTAAGCTTAGTGAATTATTAAACTCACTTAACACTAATCAATTTCTTATGCATTAATCTAATTA
>JAGPOY010003961.1:0-12513 GCA_018983105.1 Silene uniflora | reverse complement strand
ACTTTTACTCTTATTTTATTCATCCCTCTCTCCTATCACACAACCCCACTCAACTCTTTTACTCCTATTTTATTCCTTCCTTTACTATTTGTGGCCCACAATTTATTATTTAACTCCTAATTATTCATTCCTCTCTCCTATTTCCAAACCCACCCAACTTTTTATCAATATTATACTCCCTCCCTTAATCTTTGTGCCCAAAAGAAAAGGGAAGAAAATAGAGGATGGGAGGGAGTATATAGATCAAGCAAGTAAACTGTTGACATGACAGTGGGAGTAGCAGCTATAGTGGATTGAACATGAAAAGTTCTAACTTTTTTTTTTTATTCTTTTAGTAAATAGAAAATTATTAAATCAAATTTTCCTTATAATATATTCCGTATAATATACATTGAAACTAACATATCTGGTAGACCTGACAAAATTGAGCCGACCCAAACCCGACCTGAAGTGTACAGACCTAATTGACCCGTTTGTCCGATCGAAGTTATATGGTGCCATACTGCCATATAGTCAAATGTATATGTTTCCATATTAATTACCCCTCATTATTATCTTCCATATAAATCAATATCAATAGAAATAAAAATACTTCCAAAGGTACTCCCAAAAATCAAACATAATTTTTTTCCTTAAAAAAAAACAATATAATTGTCAACAATGAGTCAATGACAAAAAGCGAACCAATGAAACGAATTATGACAAACACTCCTCCAATAACATTCAAACACGTCATTACTTGTCCAAAACCATATAAATTCACTTGCATAACGTATTAGTCCAAAGTCCAAACAGTCCCGCACTACATATATACCCACGTATTCTAACACCATAACCAGCGACGTTCATATTATTTCCGTTACCTACCAAACTCTAAACCGTCACAAAATAACCTGAGTAATGTTAATGTCGTCGAAAATGAGGGAATTTGGGTTGTGTTTGGTGGCGATTTTATTAGCGACGGTATGGGGAATTACAGCGGAAGAGTCGGAATTTGTAATAACGTTGGATCATTCCAACTTTAGTCAAATTGTGTCCAAACATGACTTCATTGTTCTTGAGTTTTACGCTCCTTGGTACGTCTTTGTTTTGGTTTTTATTTTTTTTTCTTCAAGAATTGTTATTAAATTGTTGAGAATCATAGAATTTGAATGAGGACTAATCATGAATTAAGGGTAGACTAGTAGGGAATAGGGACTGCCGCGATTAAAGAAAAGTCGAAAATATTACTCACTTCAAATTTTAGCATATGACTTTATTTCATTATTAGTTCGCTCTTGATTATACAACCATAATTTATGTTTATAAATAAAAATGTCAACTCGAGAGTATGAATTTTTTGTTGATTGTTACGCTCTTGTTCGAAGTATTCATGCACCCTTTTTTCTCGGATGTGTATTCGATGAGAGAGATTTTAGTTAATGAATTAATCAAAAGTAAACAAATAAATAAGATTATATATTATTCAGTTCGAGATGGACCTTTGAATAATTTATATGCTCTTTAATTGAATTAGTTAAATTACATGCTCTTTATTATACTCTAAATTTCGAGTTTCTTATTTGTTCATTTTCTGTGATTGGATTAAGGTTTTCTTTGGGAGGTCTTAAACCCTAAAATTTAAGGTTTATTGGCTCGTAACCTCGATAAAAAAATATGAAACGTGTTTACATTGGGGAATTTTAAATCAATTATTTACGGTGTACGTCTTTAGCGGCACATGTTAGAAAATCTTTAAACTATAAACACAAAAAAGGTACTGGCACTATAGTCTTATAGAACAATAATAAGGATATGGCCATCAAAATTTTAAACTCAAATTCTTATGTGGTGTTATCAAGTGGTAGTATTTAACCTGTTTTAAGATTTAAAACTGCTTGTTGAAGTAGCAAATTGGAATTAATTATGGCCATTTTGATTGTTTCAACTATGAGTATATATTATAATGAACATGTATGGTTAAGTGTTTGCTAAAACAAATACAAAGTAAATATAAGTTGTAATTTTCTCATTTGAAATTATATTTGAGTTCTCACAATATCTTGCATTTCCTTGCTCTAGGTGTGGTCACTGCAAACACCTTGCTCCCGAGGTAAATATATATTTATATTCATGTTTATCGTAGTAAATAGGAGTATTTATTATGGAGCTCATCTTTTCAATCCTTGGATTTATTTTTCATAGTTCCATGTACACAAGAAGCGTCCATATATATTTGTATTGTTATAACAAGAATTGTAAAATAACAATTATGACAATGAATAATTTGTGATAAAACCGTCTCTTCACGATTATAGGAACCCATGAATCTGTTTTTATATCCAAAAGTTCCAAAATAGTGTGTAATGTAAGAGTCGTTTTTCACTCAAACAATCAACTTATATGCTAATGTTCCTCAACATGTTAATGAAATTCATGTGTCCGATAACCTTACAGTATGAGAAGGCTGCTGCTGAATTGAGTACGAATGACCCTCCAATCACCCTTGCTAAAATTGATGCTTCGGATGAAGCAAATAAAGATATTGCAATGGAGTTCGGCGTTCAAGGTTTCCCCACGCTTAAAATTGTTAGAGATGGTGGTAAATCCATCCAAGAATACAAAGGACCTAGGGAAGCTGAGGGTATAGTCAGTTACATTAAGAAGCAGCTTGGACCGGCTTCTGCTGAGATTAAGTCCAAGGATGTTATTGATGAGAAGAAGATCTTCATTGTAAGTGCTCTTTGCTTGTTTCCAGTGTTATTGATGAAAAGCTGATTTCGATACTGGTGTGGTTTATATTCAGATCATGACGTCATTGTCTTTATCAACTAGGCTAGCTAATGTATATCATATTGATCAAAAGTGTCGAACTTTTGTAGGCAGGAGTGTTCTCAAAGTTTTCAGGGGAGGAATATGAGAACTTCATCAAGGTAGCTGAGAAACTGAGGTCTGATTATGACTTCGGCCACACTTTGGATGCTGCGGTGCTTCCTAAGGGTGATTCCTCTGTCGAAGGGCCATTCATCAGATTGCTCAAGCCTTTTGATGAGCTCTTTGCCGACTCTAAGGTAACAACGCGCATGTTCCTAGCGTTCTCCAACATGGGCAATTGTCAAGACAGTCTTCTAGTGAGACAGGATGAAGAGTTTAAGGTCACCGTGTTCTTAATCCAAGTCCTGTGTTTCATTCCTGTAGGGTTTTGACTTGGAGGCTATTGAGAAATTCATTGAAGCAGAAGACTCGCCTTCAGTTGTTGAATTCAACATGGATCCTAGCAATGTACACCTTGGCAAGATGTTCGCGTCTGACAATACTAAGGTATATAATCAGGGTTTCTTACTTATAAATATAACATGGCTTTTAAAGCTTAATCCCATAACACAGCAATCCTAGCTAATGTATATCATATTTAACAACTTTTTCCTTAAAATCTCATCTTGAACTGTCAGGTCATATTGCTTCTGGATCTCAGTAGCGAGAATGCTGCTGCTTTGAAGACTAAATTCTACGACATTGCATACCTTCTCAAAGGTGGAAACTTGAGCTTTTTGATTGGTGATGTTGAGCCCAGCAAACCTCTCATGCAGGTATAGTATTTCTTGACGCAGTTAAGATTTCCATGTGGCTTGCGTTTTTTCTTACTAACTTTATGTGCTCTCTGTATGAAACAGTACTACAAGCTTGAAGAATCTCAAGCCCCTCTACTCTTCGTTCAAAAGAGTGATGATAAGAAATATCTTAAGGCTAACGTTGAAGTAGATCAAGTTGTCGCTTGGTTCAAGAGTGTCTTGGTAAGTTTTGACCCTTTACATTCTTCGTCAAGTAGATGACAAGGTAGGAGTTTTGATTAAGCAACCTTTCACTGAGTTCAAAACATACAGCTGTTTCTGATTGGCATTGAGTAAAAAATTTCACCGAGAATTGACGAAATGTGTACTACTCTATTAACTAATAAGAAGAATTGCAAATAGTTCGAGTAGCTGTGAATCTGTGTGGTGTTGAACATTCAAAAATGTTTGCAGGATGGCAAAGTAGAGCAGTTCAAGGTATCTCAACCAATTCCCACGGAAAACAATGAGCCTGTGAAGGTTGTGGTTCTTGATACCCTTGAGGATTTGGTTCTCAATTCCGGAAAAGAAGGTATTTGTTCTCACTAATAAGATGTTCTAGCTTAAGCTACACCTAGATTGTTTATGGTATAACCGCTGTGTAAATGGTCTGCTGCTTGGTACTAGAATTGTTTATCTTTCCATAGAAAAACAACAGCAGCAGAAAAACCGAAAGTTTACCAGTAACAACTCAAAATGCTGCTCTTATTTACCTAACAGATAGGGGTGTCCTAAACATGTTTGATAAAAGCAATGTTGCCCTTTTTTTTAATTGGAGTAGGATTGTTACCCCGTTTATGAGGTATGATAACTGAATCAACTCAAATCAGTCGTTAGATTTGCTGTAGTTTGATGAAGTGTGTTTGCAGTTTTGCTGGAGTTCTATGCACCATGGTGCGGTCATTGCAAGAAGCTAGCCCCTATTTTGGACGAAGTTGCTCTATCATATGACAAGGATCCTAATGTCCTGATAGCCAAATTTGTAAGTTCTTTGCTTCTTTCCCATTTGAATCTTCGTGTTGAGTTTTTACGCAACTGTTACCCTCTCGTTTCCTACCAAATCAATGTAAAATAGAAAATTCCGACTGATCTGTCAAACTCTGAGTATTTCCCGTCTTTTGATTTATATTAGGATGCAACGGCAAATGATGTGCCAACCGAGACATTCAAGGTCCAAGGATTCCCAACCATATTCTTCGTCAATGGAAACAAGGAGGTAATCGAGTACAGTGGAGGCAGGAACAAGGAAGACTTTGTTAACTTCATAGAAGAAAACAGGACTGACAAGAAAAACAAGTCCGAAACTGTCTACCAACAGGAAGACGAAGCAGCTTCAGCTAAGGATGAGCTCTGAACGACAACATAACTCTGAGTATTTTTTTGTTGTTTTTTTTTCATTGAGCCTTCTTCTGGCGACAGAATAGGAGAATAATGTCGTAAACATATCCCATAACTCGAAATGTTCTAGTTCGATGCTATGTTAAGTATTATACTCGTACAGATAAGTCTAACATCGAAAAATTTAGGGAAGTAGACAAACAGTTTAATATCATAATTCATAAGGCCATTTCATCAGGATTTTGCTTGCCTTTTGCTGCATGACCTGCATCTACTACATTGATTACCTATTTATTCATCATATAAGGCTCTTAGTTCTTAGGGTGGCCAAAGGCCTAAAGCAAAAACGGTAACAAACTTGCCTGATCGCGAAACACAGATACGATGGTTTTTCTATGATAAGACAGTCTTATAAAAGAGAGTTGTCTACCGGCCACTTAACTTTGATACGATATTACTGTGGGTTGAGCCCGTTCCCGTTCGTAGGTGCAAAGCCACCGTGAATATGTCCGTCTTTCTTCATTCCCCACTCATGGACCCTCAAATGAAGCTCCGCAGCAGCAATCAAGAAATTGGCCGCCTGAACCGGACCCAACATTTCCACAACTTGTTTCAACGTCCTCAGCCTTAGTTCATCAGCCTTTTTGAATATCTCCACTAGTTTCTCTTCCTTTCCCGCCAATGCCGAGTCGACTTGCTCCCTGACTGACTCGGTCGCCACTGAATTTGGTTTCTGCTTTGCCTCAGTAGCGAGGTGGGAGAGCTCAACCATTGACGAGTCTGCCACGGTCTCCTGGAGGGATGCAAGGATCTCAGTCAGCGCCCTCTCCTCCTTGATGGTCTTCCTCTGCAACTCGTCGACTAGATGGAGTTGATGCGGGGATATATTGGATATGTCGTTAGAAACTATTCCCCGCATCAACTCAGCAAGTCTAGCCTCGCATTGCAACCCCGTGATGGAGTAGAGCAAGTGGAACGCCATGCTAGGCCTCCAACCGCCTACCCATAGGAAGGCGTCCTCTAGATGGGACCGCCATGCTGGGGTTAGCATGCGGACGACATCTTGCCTCATTGACTCGGACTTGACTCGGTAGTAGTTTTCATAGTGATCCATGACTCGACCCACAAGGTCGCTCACTGGTACAGTTGATTCGGCCTGAGACCAAGTGGACTCGGTCATGGCCTTAATAGCTGCAGTGAGCGCCTCTAAATCTCGATTTTGTTCTGTAAGCCATAATTCAAAGAACCCGCTGAAGAATTCAGCAGCGGGTTCAAGACCAGGTATGACAGCCGAACCATTACACTTCGGAACGTATTGATGAGGAGTTATGATCATTGGTGCACACCAAAATGCTAAACCTTGTTAATGACACAAGTTGACGTACCGAACGTTAAGCTCTTGTAAGTTATATATAGGTGAGCAAGAGTTATCTAAAATCCAAGTTGGCATTAATTTAAGCCAATTGGTTTTGTTTTAGACCGGTTATTTTGGCTCAACCCTGAAGCTCTAAGATGTGATTTTGTAACCATTATTGAAAACCAAGTTATATAAGTTATAACATTAGTTATGTCATTGTGGTTACATTTTCACCATAATATACATGTTTGAAGTTTCAAACGAAAATGGACTGTCTGCAACAAGAATTTGCGAATTTAAATAACAAGTGTGGGTGGGAACTTAGTACGTTTCACGTGCGATGTAAGGGCCCTGACTCCTAAGGGATTGCTACGACACACAATTAAATATGGTTCGGTCCATTTTGGTTTTGCATGCCATCGGAGCTCATCTTCTAATGGTCACCTATTACGGCATGCTAGTGGATGTATTATTACGACTAAATAAGTGGGTTTGGCTTTATCAATAGAGTTGGTTTCTCAAAAAGTCTCCTAGTAAGCATGGAAACCTTGAAGCTAATTTCTGCTAACAATCCATTTTATGTAAGAAAATATCTCCCTTCCTCTCCCTCTGTCTGTTTATTTCCGAGCTGGTAAAGTTTAGATACATGTCTAATTAGGTCCTTTGATATTTTAGATTATATAATTCAGTTATTGTATCATGTTATGCTCAAAGACAGTTTTATCTTATTCGGTAAAAGGTGCTTTAGATGCCCGAGGCTCCAATTAAGTTAATGCCAGATAAAAAGGATTTCGGTTATAGTTTTCCTTGCGATGGTCCAGGGCGGGGCGGTACTTGTGATATTTCGGCTTGGGACGCTTTTAATTTGGCGGTTTTTTGGATGTTAAATACTATTGGATAAGTTATTTTTTATTGGCATTGGAAGCACACCACATTATGGCACGGTAATGTTTCACAATTTAATGAAGACGGACACTTTTCGTAATAGAAGACGGACACTTTTCGTCACAAGCTGAAGACGGGCCAAATGTCGCCATTTTAACTATAAAATATGACCATTTTGATGACAAACTAGTATAGCTTTAAAAATTGTTTACCTAAAATGGTTACATTTTAATCTTAAATTGGTCACATTTTACAATTAGTTCACAGAGAAAGAAGATTTGAATAAGCGAATTAGGACAGTTAGAGTTACTGTCGCCGTTTACTGGGGCTTCCATTCAAAGCTTATCGTTTGGTTCAAGTGTGAATGGTTTTTCTTTCTACTTAGATCTAGAGTTTTATATTCAATAGGATATCAACCGTCTTCAACTTATGACGAAATATCCCGTCTTTAGCAAGACTTATCGTAAGAGATATCTATGGTTAAATCCGATACTAACCATAGAATTTGGAGTTTTGGCCTATGTACATGGGAATATGTATTCTTGGGATGAAATTACAAATTTGTCATCTACCTTGATTCTGAAACTTGAAAAACAGCTGTCAAAATGGTTAACACATTTGAGAACAAAATTCCACAAAAAACAAAATCGAAAGACACGCACTAGGTGACGCAATTGCAATTATCCTGAGAAGGAAGCAAACCGCATACGGGAGGATAACAGGTACTCCGTATCAATACAATCGAAAATTATGTCAAATTGCTCCTGCGTATCAACGGCGTAAGGGTGCCTCATATGCACCCAACTCTCACTTCGCTAACAAAATAGCCAGGAATAAGAGTTTGCTCTTATTCGCGCAAGTATTAGGCCCTGTTCTTTCGGACTTATTTTCAGCTCTATTCAATTCAGTTCAGTCCAGTTCTGCTCAGCTCAGCTCAGTTCAGTTCAGTTAAGTTCAGTTTAGTTTAGTTCAGTTCAGCTCCATTCAGTTCAACTCATCTCAGCTCAGCTCAGCTTCATTCAATTCAGCTCCACTAGGTTCAGCTCGTTTGATTTATTATTATTATTATTATTATTATTATTATTATTACTGTTGTTGTTGTTGTTGTTGTTGTCGTCGTCGTCGTTATTATCGTTATTATTATTATTATTATTATTATTATTATTATTATTATTATTATTATTATTATTATTAAATATTATTATTATAATTATTATTATTATTATTATTATTATTATTATTATTATTATTAATCATCGTTATCATAGTTATTATAATGAATATTATGATTATTATAATCAATAATAATGATATTAATAGAAATACTAATGTTATTATTAATATAAATACTAATATTAATTACTTAATAATAAAATAATAAATAACATTGTTACTATTAATTTTAATATTTCATTATTACTATTAGTAATAATATTACTATTGCTAATATTGTGAACCCCCGCATTTATTCAATAAAGTAAATACCATATTTGCAGCGGAAAATGTGAGATTTTAAAAACATTATTTATAAAACCACGGAGTCACTAAATCATAAGAACCAAAACTTAAGTTAAGAAAGCTTTTGTACAAATATCAACTTAAAAGAATGCAAAGGATCCCGATCCCTTGATAATACATAAATATAGTACTAAATGCTACTAGAAACTACAACGAATATGGTCAATCGTTGTGAGTACAACGCTGAGTAGCTCACTCGTCGAAACCCCAAATAAACACCAACCTGCAACCTGCTCATTCATTAAAAATGAATGCCACAGTCAGTGGGGAGTAACTCAGGGTTCTCCCAGCCATATTATATTAAAACACAGATAAATAAGAACCTATTATAGCATATGAAACATAATCAAGTGACAAGAGCACTACAACATGAGAATAACACTCAATACATATGAGGTCAAACAAGAACAATGACATATGAGACATACATATGAGACAAATCGACCAATGCATCATAAGTGGTAACATAACTGTAAGCCAATCATAAATATCATGTGGAATGGATAAAAAGGCCAACAATATAATACGTGTGAAGGAAACTGTAGCCAATTACTTTGAAAACACTTAACAAACAATGAACGGGACGTGGCTACTAATGTCACACGCATATTTATGGCTTGCATCTCACCATAAATACGAATGGGAACATCAATCCCGTCAATCACATTGATACTACGAGGCTTGTATCTCACCTCCTAATGCCGATATGATCAAAAGACTCTTACATTCAATCACATAAGGCGTAAACTCTCGTGTAAAAGACATATGCTGATAACCATAACCAAGAAAGAAATTTAGTCCTCTAAGACTCTATTCCTCCTGGTAGGACGACGATAATATATACGTCCTAGTCTAAACCTGGCCAGACTCTCGGGATGCACGTTTCCCGATTCGACATGCGATAAACGTTTCGCATCCAAGACTCGATCGACAGAACGGAAGTCGAGTACCCCGAATTCGGCAGAATGGTACGAAAGAGGCGGAAAGAGCATAAATTAACCTACTCCCGGCAGAACGGCACAAGAGCGGCGTAAACCAATACTTGGCAGAACGGCACAAGTAAGGCGTAAAGATAGACATGCTAGTAACCGGGCATAATGACATTTCCATGAGAGAACGACTCAACTCAAGTACTTATCCAAGATAAGCATTTCACCTTTGAGAATTGATAAATAATCGATAATGAATAAGTAAGAACTCAAATGTGAAGTATGCAACGTCATTTCATACTTTTATAACATGAATAACCATTTTATTTCATATTTAGAAGTTTCTTGAAGAGAAAACAACCTTAAAAAAATTGTTGGCCACAATGAGCTCAAGCTCAAACTTTACAGCATTGTAAAAAGACACTTCTTAAAAATTACGCCAAAGATAAGCTTCGGCTCATTTGCACTAGAATTTAAATAACACTTTTATAAGGGGGAAATTCAACCAACACACCACCAACTTTACCCAAAGTCGATTTCTACCAATGTTTCACCCCAAATTCCTTCAAAACATACATGTTACATCAGTGTCAGTGATACCTAATACAACTACAAGAATGTATTTACCACACATCTTGATGGATTTAAGCATCAAATTCGGTCCAACATCAACAATTAAGCAATCCAACATCACAACTTTACCCAATTGATAAGAATCGTTCCAATACCAATATTTACATATCCTAACATGATTCTAACATGGGAAAACATCATGTGCAAGACGGAAACTCATCGCAATTACGGATTATAGACAATAAAGCATGGACCTTTCAACCAAACATGTGAATAAATCATGTGAGGGCACAATTAACACAAAACTTGCATACAAATAACCCCAATACATACATGGATGTACACAAGCATTAGAACCAAGGTTGATATGCATAATGAATAAAAAACCAAAAACCCAATTCAAAATAACAAGTTTAGGACTCAACTAAAACAAGGGTCAACTTCAAACGGACATAACTCGAGTTCTAAACATGATAACGAGGTGAAACCAATTAGAGATAATAGTTTATCCTCTTACAGTTCTAATGGTAGGTCGTACGCCCGAAATGGACAAGAAATGAGGGAGTTATGGCTATTTTACCAAAGTTGGACAAGCATTTACACGGGATTCATCATTCGTTTTTGAGACCGTCTTAAGACGAAAATTTAAGCATGGAACATGTAACATTCATCCAAATAAATTACCCACATAGTTTACCCACTTCACCATGAATCCAAAGGCACCAACTGTTCTCAAAATGGTCAAGTAAAACTCGTATAAAAACCGTCTTAAACTAGTACCACATGAACTATTCATAAAGGCTAGCAATTTATATCAACAAAGACAATTCACAATATACAACACACAAATTGATATAATATCGAGTAACCCATCACCGTTACCTTATTAGCTCTTCAATCCTCCAAAGAATCATCCACTTCAAAACTATCTTCCTCAAGGTTGTCTAAAAATCAAATCTACAAAACACAAAAAAACGAACAACCATAGAAACGAGCCAAAGAGGGTCACACTCATATAAAGAGAAAGAAAGTCGGTCACTTTCTTACATAGAAAGATGGAGGGCGAGAAGAGGAAGAGATGGGCGCAAAAATCGTCGAAACCGATAAGAAACGAAGGTTTTATGGCCGTCTTAAGATTGAAGGTGGAGGTGAGTGTCAATGGTGGAAAGTTGCTGGAATTTTGGGGAAGAAGGAGAAGTTAGGGTTTATGTCTTATGTTTAGAGAAGAGAAAAGAGTAGGAGGAGAGCCCACAAGTCATACTAGGCCCAATAGCGTAAAATTGAGTCGATATATACTAAAAACACGTCTTAAAGCTAGCTATACACCTAAGACGGATATTATTATCAACATTAACATTATTATACATGTAAAGCAACATTTTTATAAAAATGGATTTAAAAATATAAATAAAATAATAAAATAGCTAATTAAATTAAGAGTTTTTTGTCAAAAACTACCTTATATTAAGAGGTATTTGTGGAAATACTACCTTACATTCTTATTTTTTTTGTTTTTAACTACCTTTGATTTCTTTATTTTTGTTCAATACCTACCTATGCCAAGAGTCTAGCCATATTTGGTCAATTTTTCGGCATTAATCTATCTCACAAGACTCTTTTCTTAATTTAATCTTACGTAATAATGTAAGGTAGTTGAAAACAAAAATAATAATGTAAGGTAGTTTGTTTACAAATACTCCTAAATATAAGGTAGTTTTTAGGAAAAAGCTCGTAAATTAAAAATGCCAAAACGGAAAATTTGCGGGTGTTACAAATATTATTATATTATTATTTTATTAATAATACGTAATTATTTTTTCATATATGAACTTGACTCTTTTATCATACACTTTTTCATAAATGTTCCATTTTGTTCCCTTTTCACCTAAAACCGAGCCAAATAAACTCTTCAATCAACATTTTTCTAAAACTTAATCTAATTGCTAAATGACTTATAAGATGCATTCTAATTTACCAATTAATAAAGTAATTAATTTACTTGTTTATGACCAATTAATATTATTTGTTGAGTTTTAATTAATCAATCAAGTTTTATTTGTTTGTTAGATTTTTATTTATCTAATTAATTAAATTAATATTGATGGTGGTTCGCGGTGGCTATCTAATCACTCAAGTTAAGATGATATACGCTCACTGGCTAGGCTTTGAACAATAATATAGCAAATCGGTGCTCCATTCTTCCACCTAATTAGGATTGATGGGGATTCGTAGTCCGTCATGGCTACCCAACTAATCACTAAAATTAGTATAATTATTAGTATTAATATTGTTATTTGTAATGTTCTTATTGTTTTTAATAATA
>JAGPOY010003960.1:0-12514 GCA_018983105.1 Silene uniflora | reverse complement strand
ACAAACATCCACTCTCTCTCATCACTTGGTATTTACTCCCTTATCTCTCCTCAATTACACACTTATCTCTAAGTCACTGACTTGAGCGTCGGAGTGAGTTCGCACGGCCCCAAGCCGTGCCCTCCGTTTGTTCATCTTTGCAGGAAGATTCAAGAGAGCCTAGCTTCCACCGACATCTTACGAGCTTACGTGTACAACAAGCTTGCTCCCATAATTACCACCGTAATTACACCCGGAACAAGTATAATATAAAAAAAAATGTGACATGTTTTAGTTATAGATAAAGTTTGAGGGGTTATAGATTGAAAGTTTGAGACAAATTAATTAGTAATGTACATCAGAATTGATTACTTTAATAAGAATTAAATTAAGTCGGACTTTTATTGAATAAAGGAGGAGGCAATTCAACCGCTCTTTGACGTTAGAAACATTTATGAACTTGAAAGTACTATTTGCTCGTAACGTATCCACACTTTATTCATCTTTGGTCAATGGTCATCAAATATTTCCGTTAGTTAAGCAAAAATAACTAGCTAAATACCATCTTTACCCTTCTGTTATACCTCTTCTCACCGCCCACCTTATTCTTTCTAATGTCTTTTTTGCTAATATCTAACGTCTTCTCGTCCAAGAAATATCCATCTTCAACTTCAAAACAATTTTAACGCCACAAGCAACTCATCTATACATCTTAAAAGTCCTTTACACGTTACCGATGACAACCCCAAATCCATGATGTGCATTTACTAACAAAATAATACCTCCGAAATTCCATAATCACAATTTTAAATAATTTTTAAATCCACAATTACTTAATCACTCAATTTTTTTTTTTTTTTTTTTTCTAAAACCCCAATTCTAAAAATACCCAATCAAACACCTAATTAAATTGACTAATGCAAAGTAGAATCCCCAAAGTCCATACCTTGGATTAATACAACACAAACACAAAAGTAGACAATAAAAGATGTGGGGACATTGGTGCAACATAGCCAAAGAAGCAGCTAGTCGAGCATTCCTTGTTACCAAATTCTTGTCTCTTCTCCATGTTACCGACACCTATCTCCTCTCTACCTCCATTGTAAGCACGTTCTGTCTCCCTCTCTTTATTGTTTACCTTCTTTACAGTGACGGAGTCAGAATTTGAGGTTAGGGGTGTAAAACTCCAGCGGGGCGAACTGCTAATGTAATAAAGTTTCGATTTTTTCATTGTTCAGCGGGGCAACCGTCCGTACTAGCTCCCATCTGGCTCCGCTACTGATTGTTTATGACCATTGTTGAAAAAGCATAAAACTTTAGCTTCTAATGTTGAAACTATGCCGTTAGCAGTAGTATACTATGCTGAATTCTGTATGTGGTTGTGGAAAAATTGTGAAAAAATTGCAGGTACATGGGCCAAGCATGCTACCAACGTTGAACGAGAGAGGGGATGTTATATTGATGGATAAATTGTCTCATAGATTTGGGAAAGTGGAGGCTGGAGATGTTGTGTTTGTTAAATCTCCACAAAACCCTTCTAGGGTTTTGACCAAACGTGTGTTGGGATTGGAGGGTGATGTTGTTTCCTATGATTCTTGCTACGGGATTCCCAAGTCGTTGGTGGTGAGCTTCTTTTGTGTTTTGTTTTCTGTTTTGCTTCCAAAGTTTCCTTCTTTTGATTGTTGGTAGGATTATTGATTAGTGAATAGTGATGGAGTCGGGGTTCAAAGTTGGGGGGGCGAACTAGTAATGCAATTGGATGGATAACTTACAAAATAAAGATCGGAACTTTATGGAAAAATTCATCTTTCATTGGTAAGGGGGTGGCAGCCCTTGCTAGCCCTCTCTCTACATTGGTAGTGAATGTGAATTCGAAATAGGTGAATTGAGTTTGCTGAGTACTGTGAATAACATCTTGGTTAATGATAATATCATTGCTGTAATTTGCGTTTTAGTTGGATACATGGATGGAGTTAGCTTGAGGAGTGAATAACATCTTGGTTAATGTTAATATCTATGCTTGAATAAATATTTTGTAGAGTTGTGGGATCTGTCTTCTATAAAGGGGTGGTTGTTCCCGTGTGTTGTCTTGAGTTTCCCAATTATTGTGAGTGATTATGCCTTAATCCAATGATAAGAGTCTCTTGAAGATAAAATAACCTGGTCTTGGAGAATTAGGTCTAGGACCTTTTTTTGGCGTTAGGGGAGAGACAAGGCCATTAAACTATAAATGGGAAGGGAATTCGAACCTGGGGCCTAATGTCGACATTAATGCCTTCTTAACCACTAAATAATGATATCTATGGCCTTCGGGCATCTTGGACCTTAAGGAGGCTACAACACATATGTATGAGGACTTTGGGAGACATAGCAGAGACATGTCTGAAGGTGGTGAGGTGCTCTTCGGGTATTTTAACAAGGGGTCATCATGGAAAGGGGGATTGATGGTTGGGTGAGGACGTTTTGCACCAGTAAACC
The DNA here is from genome assembly GCA_018983105.1 of Silene uniflora. Taxonomy (NCBI): domain Eukaryota; kingdom Viridiplantae; phylum Streptophyta; class Magnoliopsida; order Caryophyllales; family Caryophyllaceae; genus Silene; species Silene uniflora. The sequence goes on along the minus strand of JAGPOY010003960.1, from coordinate 10,057 downwards.
AATAAGGATTCAGAAAAAGACTTGGTTGGGATGTTCATTTGTATGTGTTTCTGATAATGCTTGAAAATGGAGTTTTCTTAGTAAGGTTGTGGTGAAACACTTCTGTCACATTGGTAGGTGAATGGAAAATCTTCTTTAGTCTCCCTCTCTTTCACTTGTGAGATGTGCGACTTTTTTTGGTCTATGCTCTTCAATTAAAACCAACACTAATCATTTGTTGGATCTGTGAATTCTGGTTGGAAATTATGGTGTGTAATGGTTTTAAGCGACAGTATGGAGTTCAACATAAGCATAATCAGTCTCATAGATAGGTGGTTGACACAAATGAAGAGTCAAACTGGGTATAGTCAATGGTTGATAATCATGCTTATAATAGAGGGCCAATTAACTAATGAGATGGTAATAGGTAAGATGATATAAAGATGAATATTCAGGTCAAAGAAGTGTGAAATAGATTGTTTCTGAACTGAAGGTCTTAAACCAGATTATATGAAAATGTATAATAATCAGGCCAAACTAGCGTGACTTCAACATTATTAGATATGAGCTGTACATACTTAGATCTGTCGAGAATGATACAAATCTCAACCAATTAATGCTCGTACGGGCGTAATGTTTGATAAGAGGGAATGTAGGGAAAGGGAGGACTTGAAACATGTAAACTTCAATGCAATCTTGGTTGAAATTCTTGAAAGCTAAATACTCTGTAATTTATTTAGAAAAGCTTCACTTTCCCTACAACAATTTTTTGCCTTTTAATACTTATTTGTGGATGGGTGATATATTCATCATGCAAAATTACTTAAGGTTTCAGGAGGGCCCCTCCGATTGTAAGTTTGATGAGTGAATCATTTCAAATTTTTTGTTATTTGCTTTCGTTGTGTGCAAATATATTAGGTTCATCTTAGACTGGTTCAAATTTTACTTTGAACAGGTACCTAAAGGGCATGTTTGGGTACAAGGAGACAACACTTATGCATCAAACGATTCACGGCACTTCGGTGCAGTTCCATATGGTCTTATCCAAGGCAAAGCATTGTGTCGGGTATGTTTATTCACGTGACACCTTGTGCATGCTGTGAGCCTGTGAGTCCCCTTGTTATGTACATTACAATTATTCGCAACTGCTTCATCCACTTAATGATGACTTGTGATGCCATAGTAGATTTTGGCAAAATATATTGCAAGCCTTTACTACACCTGTTATATTGCAAAATATCCATTGGGTGATCAGAGCGTCAACCGGCTATATTTGTCTTGCTGTTGTACTGCTATTCCATTTAGGGTAGGATGGGTCGTCTGTATTTGACTTCAGCCTTTAATACCAAAGACGATACCTTTTGAGCTGAAGTATCTCTACTGACTAGCATTATCGCTACTACGTCTGATCTTGACAGATATGGCCGCTTGTGGAGCTTGGTACGTTGGGACCATGATGCGGGGATACTGAGTTCGGGGTTCTAACTTGAGGTAAAACAACGCTGTCTTGCTCATTGCCCTGTTAGCATTTCTTTGGAGCAACCATAGTTATGTGAATCACTATACCTTCGCTGCGTGTTCTTCGCAGTTCTACAACTGCTAATCATCTGAATTCCTTGCTCTAGTTTACATGCCTGAAACATTTTTGACTGGCTATTGCCGATGGATGGAACGCTTCATAGGACTAGTATGATGTTCATAAGAACATATTTGCGTCAGTTTAATCCTGAAAGTAATTTTATTCAATCCGATTAATCAGTATTTTGGTCAGATTTTTCGACGATGGGTGTAGTGAAGTTTACAAGCTGTTGAATAATTTTTCAACTGCAACTTTGATAGTCACGACTGTAAATGTTCACTTCAATTGTCAGTTTGTCACTAATACATTACGGATGGAGTACTATTTTAATTTACACATACAATGCTATATTTCGTAAATATTTGTGTAAGGCGGTTTTACACAAATCACAAATATGTATGCACATCTTTACACTATTAGGGTTGGCGATCGCAAAAATTGTGAGGCGTAAATTCAACTTAAACTGTACTGAAAACGAGTTAAAACACAATCGGCACTATGAACAATTTATGAATTTCTTCATATTTGTGAACATTTTATATGCAAAGTGACTGATAAAACAATCTGGTCCTCTGGAAAAGAACAGATCCGAGTAGGGGTGCTAACGAGCCGAGCCGAGCCCGAGCTTGGCCTTGCTCGGCTTGTGCTCAAGAACCAAAACTCGAGTTCGAGCCGATCTCGAGCTTACCCGAGCTGGAAAAAAATGTGCTCGTTATAAAGCTTGCGAGCTTTAATGCGAGCTCGAGCCAAACTCGAGCCCAAATCGAGCCTATATAAAGTTGTTTATTTTTTTATTTTTTTGTTCCGATACTTTCAATAACAAGGCTCGAAAGTTATATGTAAAAAATATTTGGCAAATCAGCCAGACATTTGATATGTGTATTACAAAGATATAATCATGATTAAATATGTTTATAAAATATGAGCAATATTTTATGTAATCACACATGTTCGAGCTACTCGCGAGTTTTTCGAGTCGAGCCGGCCTTTGCTCGGCTTGACTCGTTAAGCTCTCGAGCCGATCCCGAGCCCAAGCCGAGCTCACACGAGCCGAGCTTTGAACGAGCTTTGACCGAGCCGATCTCGAGTTGCTCGCGAGCTGTCTCGTCTCATTAACACCCCTAGATCCGAGTTTATGTTTTTTTATAACTTCTTATTTACGACGGACATATCCGTTTGAAACAATAAAACAAACGGGTTAAACAGATAGATGAGACAAAAAAAAGTAGAATGCCTAGGGAACAACAATTTATTGTCCCGTCTATCTATATATTGGGTAGTATTTGATCCGTTTTACACTAAAGATAGATATAACCGTCTTAAGTTAGACTAACTGAATATAGATTCGGGTTAGAGATTGAAGTATTGAACCATGAAATGCCCCTAGACGGCTAGACCCTAGTAGTGCTAATAAGAAAGCAAGTTGGGCCTGAAGTAGGCTGTAAATCCCACAAGAAAGCCCAATTGATCAGATTATGACTTCTATATATAACTACCCCAACCCAACTAGGTTAAACATATTGCCTTTTGAGAGAACAGAGCTGCCTCTCTTTTAATGGCGCTTCTGTTCCGTTGCCGGCATATATCATTCCCTTCCTCACGTTTTTCTTTTCTCTGCTTTTTTTTCTATTCTTTATTCGCAGATTGAATTGACGTTGGACATTCTTCATAATACGTATCGTTATACGTCATACAACGATCATATTTGAGTTTTTGTGTTTTCTTATTATTGAGTTTTATTGATTTCATTGGTTAGTCTTATGTAAGATTGTCGTATCGTATGAGTCTAATTGATTGGCCGATCCAATGGGTTCTCGATAAATTTATCATACGAGTGCTCTATTTCACCCGGCCTATATTGATTTATATTTGGGGCAGTCTCAATGTTTTTGCATGGTTGATCCTTTTTCATGATCAAATCCAGAGTATACCGCCTTACATTATTCACCTTATTCCCTCTTCGTCTCAATTATTTGCTTAACTTTGATTAAGATATTTTATACAAAGAATAAAATCAATAAACAAATGAGTAAGAAAGAGTATTACCTTTCTTATTGTCGTCTCATAATTACATTTCTTTTGTGGAAGATATTGAAAATGAACTAATTGAGTGAGATATAAGGAGTATTAACCTGGTTCAACCGAAATAAATGTATTGAAAGATAGAATAAAGATTATTCGGCTATTTATTTTCACTAATTTGTAAAGTTCAAGCAAATTTTGGATCGTTTATTCATGTTTTTACAAAAAAAATGCACTTATTTGTTGAATACTTAATACAATGTTTATTAGCGACTATGATAAGAAAATCACATTAATTAATCTTATTATACTTTACGAGATTATTAAATTTCGTACTTAATGACTCAATCGTTTCAAGATAATCGGAGCACCAAACTGAGGCTGAAGCGTGGCAAAGGTAACAGGGGCATGAGCATAAGATGGCGAAATCTCGAAACAGAAACGCTGTAGAATCATGACTAAGGCTAATCTTGCTTCAGTCATGGCGAAATTTGATCCTATGCAAATTCTAGGTCCCCAACCAAATGCGAAAAATGACATCTTTCCATTTGTAGCCTTTGACATGCCTTGGCTAAATCGATCCGGTTTGAATTCCTTAGCGTCAGAACCCCATATGGATTCGTCGTGTTGAACATGGAGCAGTGATGTGTGAACTAGAACTCCTGCTGGTAAGAAGATGTCTCCGACTTTGATGTCTTCGCAAACTGTCCGATTTGTCTCTGTTGGTGGTGGATATAGCCTCAATACCTCTTGTATTATCATGTTTACCTATCAACATAAATTTCATCTCATTATTTAGGATTTTTTTAGTTACGTACTTAAAAGTCAATTCTAGTTATGTTAGCTCGACTTGGATTGATCTAGAAAGTTAGTAATGTGCCATACATACCGTTTTAAGGTGGTTTAATCCATGAAAATCAGGAGCGTTGTCACCAAATGCGTTCAAGACCTCTTCTCGAGCTCTTTGTTGCCAATCTTGATGCTTACCCAACAAAATCAACGTCCAAACAAGCAAAGCAGAAGTGGTCTCTTGACCGGCTAAGTAGAAGATCTTGCACTCATCGATCACTTCTTCGAGGCTAATCGCAATCTTATGGTTTTTGTTAGCATTCGACTCCAATAGTACACCCAATAAGTCGTCCTTAGGCTTTGCTCCTGCTTTTATCGCCTTCTCCCTCTTCTTAATTATTTCCATTAACAAAGACTTGATTTCCTTATCAAGTTGCACTATTCTCTTGTTTACCTTTGTTGGCACATACCTACATATACAATTGACGGTTTTCTTAGGGCATACATTAGAAAAACGAACCTGTGTTCTAATAATGGATGTATTCACTAACCTCCATCCAGGGATATAAAGTTGCTTAATAATTGGAACAGCCACTTTAAGTTGCTCGGTGATAAGTTCGAAAATTCTTCCGCCTTCTTCATAGCTACTTCCGAAAGCAGCTCGAGAAATAACGTCTGCAGATAACTTGTGGAGATGTGACCATGCCTCTACCTCGCATGAACCACTCTCCGACAGCATTTCCTCCCATGTATTGATCATCTCAGTTATGCTTGCACTAAATGCAGGAAGCATGAACTGCATCAACATATTCATTACCCATAATAGTAAGTAGAGTACTTCATTTCAGACGGTCGCATTCGTTTGAAATTAAGACACAATTAAAATGTGATCGTTTTACGATAAAATGTTAACATTTCCTGATATAAATTTATTACCATGTGACAATTTTAGTTATTAACATTTTATTATTAACGGATCACTTTAAGTAAACACCTATCTAAAATGAGAATTAGCGGAAAAGAGTTAGGAATGAAAAAGACCTTCAATTTCTCCATGTGAAATGCTGGATTGAGTAGTTTCCTATGTTTGGCCCACATTTCACCCTCTAATTGAATTAAACCAGTGGCCACCACTTTCAGAATTGGGTTTATTTTTGGCTTTTGAAATTCATTTATTTTAGTAAATATTTCCCTCATTGCTTCTGGCTCTGAAATGTTCACCATTGGTATTGGTCCATTCCACATAAAACTTCTTTTGCCTGCAATTAATCCGTATATTTGTGATTCCACATAAACATCAGAAATTAATGTACAAATTTATGTGTACCATTATTGATGAACAAATATAGGAAATCATTCTTGATACCTTCTTAATGTGTTCTCTGAGGACACACGTTAGAATAACAAACGTAACTAAGTTGTGTAGGCATGCATGTCGGCATAAATTAAACTACACATTTTTGAATATGAAAAAAAATAAGTACTAGGGTTTATAACAAATATACCATAGTTCTTGACGGTGTGGTGGTAGAAAGGTTGGGTACGAGGAAGATGATCATTCGATAAATCAGACATGGGTTTTGATCTAGCTTCCATAGTCATCCGAGCTTTATCTTTGGAGTCACCATACAAGAATCTGTAAGGGTTTCCTTGGAATCCTTGTTCTCTGAGAATCCTTTCCCATCTCTTGGGATTAAACCATACCCAATTTAACGCACTCCATGACAATGTGACCATCAAAATACAAGCCAATGATATCACAATTGGCGATATGAATGCTGGCGATAACACTTCCATTCTTATTCTTATTCTTATTCTTATGACGATGATATATACTAAGTAGAGTAGCTTATAGTTTATTTAGGAAGATATGTAAAGAATTAATAGAGTGAATGTAAGTACGGAGTATATATTATGTAGAATGGAAGGGGATGTATTTATAGTATTAACATTTGATGACAAGCCACGAGCCATTTTCAAGTCAAGACAATAACCATACATTGATGGGGTGACGTGGCAATATTCGAAATGTTGAATTTTGATTACGGAGTATAATTTTATTTACTTGAGTCAATTTGAATGATCAAATAAGTTTAGCTTACATCATTGTATTGCATATATGGCCGATTTTGTTGTATTATGTGGAATTCAAATTTCACTTGCAAATCAAGCCTAGGATGCATGAAATTAAAGAAGTTGAGATTATGATGATAATTAAAATTTATTAAATTGTACGTGTTTGTATGTACTCCGAATTATTTAAGATTATTTTCACATCAATTAAAAAAAAATTAGTTGTCACTGATCCAATTTTGTTACACGCATTCCATTTGGTTATGTTTATTGCTTGGATCCTAATTATTATTATTGTTAATATTCAAATCATACAATCGACCACATTCTCTATTTTTGGGTTCGCCTTCAAGTATATATAGTGTTGTCACAAGAATGTAGTGCTAAATAATTGTTTTAGTGAGCTTGCTAACTCCGTTTGAATAAAACGTGTTATGGTAATTTATAATTTTTCATGGAAAACGAGTTTGTTACGTACGGAGTATATGTTTTTGATGTTTGCCATAACATAATTTTGGCTATAAATGTGATTAATAATGCAGATTTATAATGGATGAGGTCAAGTTTACATATATTTAATTTTTTTTGGTAGACATAAAGTTCAATGTACATGTATGTATGTGGGTCAGGACGAGACCTTGTAAATTTTGTAAATACATTAATTTTTTTTTTTTGTTGTGATCAGAATAGGTCGGGTTCCATGAACAATCGTTATTGATGGACTTGAAATTTGAATAAATGAATTAATGAAGTTGAACTAAGTTGATTTCATTAGCTAGGGTCAAGTAGTCATCAAAATGCATGTGTAGTTGAATACCATGTATACTATGCAAAGTCTTGAATAGCATACAGCCAATGGTAATTTACCATACTTGCCCTCCAAGTAATTTTTTAGTAGAATTTTCCTTCCTTACAATTCCTTGATGTTTAAATTCGGTAAACTAGCCCTCCAAGTCATTTTACAAGAAGAATAAAAAATGGAATTCTTCTCTACCTACAAAACTTGCGGACTCCAATAGTCCAATGCTGGAAAATGTATGTATGTATGTATGTATGTATGTATGTATGGTTATAGTCCTTGTAGATTACTCCCTCAATCCCTCTTATTCTCCAATTTTATTAAAATATTCCACTTATATATTCAAATAATGGGACACTTATTGTGAATAGGAGGGAGTATTATTGTTCACAGCTTTATCATTATTAATACATACCCGACCCCTTTGTCCCGGTCAATTATTGTCATTTGGTTTTGGCACAAAGACCAAGGAACGAAGAGGAGACCAACTATAAGATGACAAGTGTACCAAATTGAGCGTGAAAGATAAAATTGTTCATCAAATGCAATCCTAAAGTAGAAAGGACAACAAATAACCGAGACACCCCAAAGTGGGATAGAACAACAAATGACCGGGACGGAGGGAGTAATAATTTGGCCTTCTCTGTATTGTTCGTTTATGTAGGGCTACGATATTGATGTTCAACTTTTAATGAAGATTTCCTTGAACAAAAAGTCAAGTCTTTGTGTTTTTAGTGCTTGTGACTTGCGGACTACACACGCATTTTGAAGAAAAAATCATGCATGGCAAAAAACATAAACTATGTTTTGAGTCATATATCCTATAGATCAGGACTTGTGTTCCTAGAAGAAGAATCTTCCTAAATTGATACGAGTAGCTCATACCTTACGTTAGGGGCGGCCCGTGTAAATTGAAGGCCCTGTTCCAAATATTATACGGAGGCCCTTGCTACCTAATTACCTCTTGTATTTTTCAACTCATGTATGCAAACATAATATCTTGTCGACTCATCATCTAAAAACGATATGATTTTCAAAATATCAAATATTAGAAATGTATTAACCGCGTAAATTTTTTTTCATAACCCGTATGTAAATGTATTAATGGTGATTAAATAATGTCGGTTAGAACATAGAAAGAGTCTTTATTGTCTTAAAAATGTCGCTTTGGTATATGAATTGTTTGTATGCAAACAACTTGGATAAAATCAACAAGTCAATTTTGATCAATTTTATCTTAACATGATGGATTTATTTCTTGAATAGTAAAGAAAAAATTTTAGTTGAATTCATATGTTATATTTTTTTATGATGGTAAGGATCATATATAAATGAAATTTGGAAAATAAGATTTAAAAAAAAAAGAACAAATATTGATGAAAAGACAAGGCGGCAAAAAAAATTGTAATTAACAAGAATCGAATCCTAGGCTTTGGAAAGCACATTGACAATCCTTGAAAATTTTCTACTACCACTCAGCCAAGGTCATTATTAACAACTTCTATTCACCTTTAATATGATAAACATTTCATTTCAGGCGAGGCCCTCTGCCGAGTTGGGCCCCCGTTTGGCGAACGGAATTGACCCCCATCCGGGCCGCCCCTGCCTTACGTCATAAATAATTTATAAGTTCCATCATCGTCCATACGTTTTTCGGTAAGAGACCGTTTTATAATAAGTCCAACTTTCAAAGTTGTAAGATTACCCATCGTTATATAAGTTGGATGAGTTAGCATGAAAGGGGAGCAGAGTTCGAACATCCCACGGACTTAATTATTCACAATTTGTATGTGTTTTCCTATTATTGAGTTTTATTTATTTCATCCATTAGTCTTATGTAAGTCTTACATGTTTCTAATTTATATGATTGAAAGATCAATCCAGTGGCGGTGGGTTCTCGATAAATTATTTCATGCGAAACTCGAAACTCGAAAGCTCTATTGTGTTAACTAGTTTTAATCCCGTGCAAAAAAATGCACGGGTCATAACTGCAGACGCTATTATTGGATATGGGGCATATACATGAACGTGATTAAATGTACAATGTGGTGACAATGTAAATAGTTCATAATTTGATATTCGGCGTGCATATAATTTAAGTTATTATTAAGTACTACCATACGATTAAAAATATGCTACAAATGTAAAAGTAATAAGAAATTTACAAATACTCAAAAATTTCATCGTGAACTACGTTGGTTGGTTGTCATATTTCATGTACGTTTGTTATTATCGCAAATAATATTTTTTTTATTTTAACCTCATTTCATTAAAATATACCTCACATATAATAAACAACTTTTTTTTGTGAAAATAGAAAAATGAAGGGAGTTATAAATTTATTATGAGTTTATCGGGCCGATACATCTATTTTTTTTTTGCGGATTGTAGTAATTTATATGAGTCCATCTTATCACACTTGTATTTGTAGTAATACTAATATGGGCTAACCTTATACGGAGTACTCCGTATGATCCAAAGATAAGAGATATATATATATACCCTCATATATTATTACTAAAACCCTACTTTTACTCTAACATCACTCTCTAAAGGAGCCGTCACACTCTCTTCACTCTCTATGAGCTCCCATCAGAGCTTATCACACAAATCGTTCTCGGTCTATAATTATTGTATTTGCCTCAAGAATCTCGCTAACTTTCCGCCATTTTACTCAGTCTTTGACGACGATCCATCGGGTCTATATTACTTTCTGGGTTTATTTCTTGGTTTATATTCCGCCGATCTTCAAGTTCATCGTCTTAATTTGCGATCGATTTTGTTTGGTACGTTCTGATATTGTTATTTGCTATTTT
>JAGPOY010003959.1:10445-31939 GCA_018983105.1 Silene uniflora | reverse complement strand
AGGTGGAGGGATGATTATGGTGGTGGGAGAAAAGTAAGATGATGATGGTGGCTTGAATGGTGCTCGGCAGAACACAGGGATGCGCGCATGACCTCTGCCGGAGCTCTGGTGTCGGCGGGGAGTGGTTGTCGGAGTTTGGTGTTGATGGTGTGGTGGTAGTGGGGGTGAGTGAGATTAGGCATGAGGTGTTTATTTGTTAGATAAAATAATGATTTAGTGTATTAGATAACAAAAAAAAAAGTATCTTAAGTAAGAGGTTAACGGTGTTATGACGGAATTTCGCGAAAGGGTACTTTGGGAAGGAAAAAGGTTAACACAGGGGTATCATATGTAGAAACCTAAAATGAGGGGTACCATGTGTAATCTGCCAAAGTTCGAGGGTACCATGGGAAATTTCCGTAATTTTAATCTACTTATATTTGGATAATTTTATGAACATATATTTTTTAAAAATAATAAGAAATTAAATCTAATTTTATTAAACTTGTTTCGAAATCTACTCTTGTTGGGATAACTTAATTAAAATTTCTTTTAATTAATACATTTGTTTCGAAATCTACTTTTGTTAGGATAATTTTATTAAAATTTGCTTTAATTATTAAATCTGTTTCGAAATCTACTCTTGTTAGGATAATTTTATTAAAATTTGTTTTAATTATTAAAATCAGTAGCCAATCATATCGTTTGAAATGTTTCTGCTCTATGTGATAATTTTAATCTACTTATATTTGGATAATTTTATAAAAATATTTTTTTTAAAAATTTAAAAATAATAAGAAATTAAATCTAATTTTATTAATTTTTTTTTTTTAAATCTACTCTTGTTAGGATAATTTTATTAAATTTTTTTTCGAAATCTACTCTTATTAGGATAGTTTTATTAAAATTTCCTTTAATTATTAAAACCTGTAGCCAATCATATCGCTCGAAAAGTTTCTACTTTATATATATGTATTGAATATAGCCATATAGGAGTACTACTATACATTTTTCACGAACTTGTGTCATTCGATTCTTATGAAAAATATTTTATCTTCTGCATGTATACTTCGAAAAATATTGAAGAGACGAGATCGAGTAATTCAAGCAAGTGAACGTCTTAAAGTGAAAACGACCTACCAAAGAGAATATGATTAGTATTTCAAAATTAATTTTGGGTTTTTTTGTCAAAAGCTATCTAAGATTTGTCTCAATTGCAAATACACTACCTATCATTTTATTTTTTGCAAGACACTACCTTCAATGTTTTAAATTTTGTTGAAAACTACCAAAACCCATTTTCCGGCCAAATTTTGGTCAAACTCCGGCATTGACTTTGTTTACTTCTTTAATCACGTGGGAACCGTCTTTTTTTTACCCTTTCATTCCGTTTTCCCTTGAAAAAATTCAACACTCTCTTCCCTCCTTCCTCTTTCTTGTCCTGAATGAGTAAGAATGATGATGGTTGGGAAAGTAAATCAAGTAAAGTAAAAGAGGAGAAAGAGAAAAATAGGCATAGGACTGTGGTAAAAGAGGAATTAGGGAAAAAAACTGAGAAAATAAGAGAGTCTCAAGGTTAATGCCCGGAGTGAGACCAAAATTTGGACGGAATATAGGTTTTGGTAGTTTTCAACAAAACTTAAAAAATTTAAGTTAGTGTCTTGCAAAAAATAAAATAATAGGTAGTATATTTGTAAGTGAGACAAATCTTAGGTAGTTTTTGACAAAAACCCATTAATAAATCTGTATCATGCATGTCAATTGTCATTATGTTACGTGGGTCGAATGCCTTTGTCATGCACGTTAATTGGTACTTAAGTAGTGCAATTTATTGTCTACGAAATGTCAGATATTTTTAGGTTGCTTGATAAAAAAAAAATAGTGTGTATTTGACTTGAATTTGCAAATTTTCACTTGTTGAAATTAAATGAAATTATGAATATTTCAACATTCCATATTTTTATTTGTTGACACGAATCCTTCAATATTCCAAGTTTTTACTAAACACAAATGTTTGTGTCATGCACTTGCAACGTAAATCCAGCGTGAGCATATCTTACACGAATCCTTAATTAAGACAGAAGTATCCGTCTACAACTTTAAACAAGTTAAATTGGATAAATATTAAGGCAAAAGCAGAATGTCTATGGGTGACAATATATTGAGTAACTTGACTCTCGCATCAACTTAATTCCTTGGAGAACACTCTTCGAAAATGAAAATAGTTAATCAAGATATTGTGGTCCATCCATTATGATATCGGAGAAATCGAAAGCCTAACCATATGTTTAATTGTTTAAGAGCCGAGTAATAGTGTTTTTACTAACCCTTATCACCGTCGTGATATATAATTACGGAGTATTAACCTATTTTCATTTCTATGTATTCAGAGCTCTTCACGTTTGATGCGGAGTAAATAATGGAAAATGATATGAAATATATTATTCACTTTGATTCGCATTTTCAAACCTTTTTATGAGGAAAATGTGATCATCATTGATTTTTTTTCTTACAACGTAATTTTTAATTACGACTTGGATAAATATTTTTAAAAGAAAAAAAATACATTTGAGGGAACATAAGATAAAAGGTTAACCAACCAAACCAACCCGTTTCTACAATTAAGAATTTTGTCAATTTGACAATTGACAATTGACAATTGAGACACATCACAACAATAAATAAAAATCAAAGGGCAAAAAAGTAATTTCAGGTTCATATAAAAACCAAATTATAGTCAATTCATGATCCGGTTCACATAAGCAGACTTCAGGGAACGCCATAATTGTCGCCGGTTCACCTTTACGCGACTTATAACACGTCTAATATTCAAACTGACGAGGTCCAATAATTCATTCTAGTTCCCATTCTACCCTTCATTATACAATTCACTTAAAACTCTACCTCAGGACACTGGCCGTAGTTTTGACCATTCTATAAGGGTATTTTAGGAAATAGAATTTATTCTATAGGTCTATATATACCTCATTTTCATCCATTTTATCAACGATTCAGTATTTTCAACATAATAGCATAACAACTTCATACTTTACAGTTTACATTATTCTCCAATTATTCAGGAAAAATATTTATATTTTATTCAAATGGCACAAATCGGATCGACGCTTCAATCTCACGGGCTACATGTATACCAAATGAATCGAGTCGGGTTTAGGTGTCGGTCAACGCTTAACCCGGCCATGGGGTGTTTTTCAGCATCAAACCAACCTATGAAATCAACTAGCGAGAAGACTAGGACCCACTTGTCCAACCTTGAGAAACTCTTGCAGATTAAAGAAGTTGCACCACCACAACCTATTATTAGGCCTATTGAGCCGGTTTCGAACACGGGGCAGGGGAATGATAATAGCGGCGGAAGGAAGCTACTTGAGAAGCTGAATTTGACTGGGATATGGCCCGAGGGGATACCGGGTCGTGCAGCTCATGAAGTAGCTGCGGAGATGTCTCCAAATCGTTTGACCCGGCTCCAGAGGCTGCTGTCGCAGCCTGAGTACTCCCCCCGGAACCAGCTTGGGGCCCGGTGGAGGGAGTACCATGGGAGCCGGGATTGGGCCGGGTTACTTGACCCTCTCGATGAGAATCTTCGTCGAGAGGTGGTTAGGTATGGGGAGTTTGTACAAGCTGCTTACCAATCCTTCCACGCGGACCCTGCTACAACAAAGGAAGGGATCAACGCGTGGAGGGATGTTAAGTTACCCGATAAATCATATCGGGTAACTAAAAGCTTGTACGCCACATCATCCGTTGGACTACCTAAATGGGTGGATGATGTGGCACCAGACCTTGGGTGGATGACCCAACGGTCTAGTATGATTGGATACGTCGCAGTTTGCCAAGACGAAAGAGAAATTGCAAGAATGGGAAGAAGGGATATTGTTATTGCCCTTCGAGGCACGTCAACGTGCCTCGAATGGGCTGAAAATCTCCGAGAGACACTTGTCCCAATGCAAGACAATGTTGACTCAAAAGACCAAGCCAGAGTAGAATGTGGATTCAACAGCTTATTCCGAACCAAAGGCGAACACGTCTCGAGCCTAGCCGATTCCATCGTACAAGAAATCGAAAGACTAATTTCAACCTACAAAGGCGAAACCCTAAGCATTTCCATCACCGGTCACAGTCTCGGAGCGGCCTTATCCCTACTAGCAGGCAACGAGATCAACTCCCGCATACCAAACGCCCCGCAAGTCGCGGTCTTCTCATTCGGAGGTCCAAGAGTCGGGAACCGAGCCTTTGGCGACCATATCAACGCCAACAACGTAAAAGTTCTAAGAATAGTAAACAAACACGATCTATTCACCCGAGTCCCGGGTATGTTCCTTAACGAAGAGACGGAACAACAATTAAAAAGTAATCCCCATGTCGCGGGTGCAATACAATGGCTAGACAACATGCCATGGTCATACTCACATGTCGGGACGGAATTAAAAGTCGACACGAGAACGTCACCTTATTTAAAACCGGACGCGGATATGGCATGTAACCATGACTTGGAAGCGTACCTACATTTGGTTGACGGGTATTTGGCGACAAATTGTCCGTTTCGACCGAATGCTAAACGGAGTTTACTAAAGCTGTTGAGTGAACAAGGTGCGAACGTAAAGAAATTGTATAGAAGTAAAAGTAAGGCAAAATCGTTGACACTTACGATTGAAAGTGGAGGAATTGTGTCCTCGGCTTTGTCCTTGTCTAGGTCTAGTTCTATACTTGGTAGTCCTTCTTTGCAACATGAATAAAACATTGATAATCAAAGATTATTTTGTACATTATTCTTATATTGTCCTTGTTAACATGATATTCCTGTCTCGAATTCCGAATCAACAACAACACAGCCTTAGTTCCAACATAGTTCGAGGTCATCAGTTGGCATGAATCATCACTCGAATCTGTTCTAGATAGATATGAATCCGCTAATTGATCGAAAGTAAAAAAAAAAAAAAAAAGATTGTTTGTAAAAATAAAGTAAAGTAAGATCAAAGCGTGAAAACCGAGATTAAAACCGCAAAATGGGTTAAAAGCAAAAGGGGTATAAGAGCAAGGACAATGGTAAGCAACAAAGAAGTAGCTTGACCATTCCAAATCACATTTTAAGCTACAACAATTCTAAGCTAGTAAATTGCTCCAATGGTATAGTTAACTTTCATACTAGCTAGGTTTCTTCATTTTTTGAATAATAATAAAAAAATAAAAAAAATAAAAAAATAAAAAACAAAAAAAAAAAAGTAGAACTAATTTTCTATTGGTTGTTTAGTCATTGTGGGTCCATCCAAGCAAGTAGCTTAATGAAGCAACAAGCTTGAGGCAAGCCACACAATATCTCCTTCTCCAATGGTGTAGCAACTAGCTTGCAATTTTGAGAATTTGCAAGCAAGTCCTTTTGCTACACCATTGGACTTGCTCTAAGTCATCTACGGAGTACTCCGTATAATTTAAAAAGAATTGAACAAATCCGAAATTGGTTGTGTCATGCATATAACAAGAGTACTCCGTATAATTTTGCAACATGACTCACTAAATTGGTAGCACTTATAGTTTCCGATAGGTGATAACATGGATTGATCACGTTCTCAAAGAGCGTACTATGGAGTATATTTTTAGCACAAGGTCAAGGAACATGCATTTGTTCGATCTCTTTATTCAATCATATCGTAAGATTGTATAATGACGTGATTATTATTATTGATCGATTATTTTTAGTGTGTGTGTGGCACGCTGCAAATTAAAAGATCCAATTTGAGCGATGGAAATGAGACGAGCCACATTTTTCCTTATTGGTAACAAAGTGTAGTGGTATGGTACCACCCGAAGAGTGGAGAATTTCTGTTGCAACGCAGATTTTAGAGCACTTGGCTTAGCTATACACAAAGTGATCGATGGTGTAATTATGACTTATTTTGACAATGAAATTAAATCATTACCCTCATCAACATAGCAAATAACTACGGAGTATATATTGACCGATTTCGAAAAGATTTTTTCAAAAGTCCTCGGACATATGTTAATTAAACCGTTAGTTTAATTCAGCTCAGTCAAATCAAATAAATAATAAAGTGGCGTAACTATGGCTTATATATTTTGAAAAATCTTTAATTTATTCAAGTTCTATATAATCAATTAAACTTAAACCGGTTTAGACTAAAAGAACGAGCGAGGTCTTTATATTGGTTATATGTCTTAATCAAACGAGGCTAATATAATAATTTAGGATCAATAGACTATAACAAATGGGTAAGAAACATTCCCACTAATCAAATTCCTAGCATGACGCAAATTAAAAGACATAAAGTGCCTGTTTTTTTGCCTTCACACTACCTAAAAGGGTAAAACGTGTGGTGGCTAGTTTATATGAATGAGAACATGAGAACATCAAGACGAGTGGTAGGTACAATTTGGCTAAAAAAATCATCAGAAATATTATTAAAAGACTACTCATTGTTCGTATTAATGGATATGAAATATCCGTTTTATATTATTGATGAATGATGAAGTTCAAATTTTCGATAATTTGATAACTGTCTCTATGTATGTGTTGTAAATACATGAATAAGAAGATTGTGTACATACGTTCAACCCGTAATTTGCATAAATTTTTATTCTCACACATTCATTGAAGTATAATACGAAGTATCACGGGACACGGAGTACTATTATGGAGTAATTGTTGTTTTGTGGACTGCACATTTAAAGTTAAAGTTGATACAGTACTGTTTGGAAAATGAGTGAGTGTCATCGGGTGGCGCCTAATTTTGACGTCATCTTCTCATATGCAATAATAGTGGGGACCCCTAAAACAAAGGTACTCTCACATAGACCTTATATTTTATAGATCCTCACTTATTGCATGTGAGAGGGTGACGCCCAATCTCGACGCCACCTGGTGACTATCTATCACTATCCTAACTCCGCCATTGGATAGAGGCACAATAACTCCTATGGACCCTTGTTCTACCAATTAAGTCTTACATTGAAATTTCAAAACCTTAATTGTAAGGTGATTAGGTGAACTCAAGTTGTTTGTGATGTAGATTCTTTGCAATTTACTAGGAGTACTAAGTACTAACTAATTAATCGTAAGCTTTTTACTTGCTGCACTACAGGTGTGTACTTAAGGAATAAATCAAACAATTAAACATTTAGACGTACGACGGTACCAATTCAACGTCGTATGTAGTCATGCATGTCGATTAAAAGCACATAATCGTGAGGAACAAGTAACTAGCTTAATATTAAGCTTATCCCTCAATCTCGGTCATAGTTAAACAAAATGATCGGAACTGAGATAAAATGTTGGAGACATTTCTCCCTGGCTTTATTTTTATTTTTTTTAAACATTCCTCATTTTATTTCTAGTCCATGTTTAAAGTAAAAAAAATACTTCGTACTCATATATTCTTCATGCAAAAGTAGTCTTAATTTACATTTTTCATAATAATCCTAAAAGGAAAGTACGACTAGTTTGTATTTCTGCTACTATTATAGGCTAAAAATTTTCATAATAATCCTAAAAAGAAAGCTTATATTTCCGCTACTATTATACGCTTCATAATATATCATTTGTTTATTTACCCTCACAATGAATAAAAACGGTAAAGAAAGAAAGAACTGAGACGAAAAGATTATTCCTACTTGTGGGAATAAATGCGAGCTGAGTGTAAGCATGACTATGTTAGGTGTCATCATCGTCGAATAAAATTGTAAAGCTAGTTTGGTCAATTAAAATTGATATATGAATAAATTGTAATATTATCTTAATTATTGAATTGTATTTGAAGAAGACTTGGTCATTTCTTGAACATTTTCTAGTCAATTATTCTAAAGTCGGAGGTTTTCACAACATAACCTTAATTCTAGTCATACCTTATATACTCCGTAAACGATCGTGTACACTTTATAATTACTTGTGTTTCAAGGAAATGCAACTTTTTCTTAATTAAGAAACTGTCGTATTGAAATGACTAAAACCCTTCGTATTTTGATTTAATTAAGTACGTATGCATATGTGTATGCATGTGAGTCTATGGCTTGCACTTTAATTTGCAAGACTTACAAATAAAGAGAGCTTATTTCTATTTTAGTCGCTTTATGGATCGGGCTTATGTTAAATATTTTACTTGTGGATAAGCGGGTTTGAGAGAACATAACTTGTCTCTAATCGCTTATTTTGTATACAATGGTCCAAGATTTAAATTCAGCAGAGACGAACGAGTAATGATATAAGGGAAACTTAACAAAAGTTTAAAAATTTAACTAAAAACTTTGAAGCTTTCATCGGCCCTCCCTAACTCCACCACTATTTGCGATCTATATGAGCCATGTTCAGTGGTTGGACGTGATTAACTTTAGTGAGGAATAATCGTTGACAGAAGTAAAGGAGTTAGCATGGCGATTCAAAGTTTGAAACTAGGTCAATTGGGAAGGAGTTGTTTTAGATTGACCAGATCTTGTGTTCGAACCCTGGGAATGCAACAATGTTAAAACCCACGTAGGAGAGATTCCACCCTAATGGGCTAATGGCTACCCAGTTTAAACCCGGACTAAACCGGATGGTCTATACCAAAAAAAAAAAAGCTTAGAACTAGATTCTTTTTTATTTCACAATAGTAGGACCATAACTCCCGTAAAAGTGGAACCTTGATTATGGTTAAAAGTTTAATCAAAGATCTCAGGTTGGAGTCCTTTCAAGATCACTATTATGAACGTTATTTATAATTTGAAATAATGCCTTTTTCACCTTCAAACCTATCACTTTTGTTAAAAAGATCACTAACTTGATATACGTAATTTATAAACTAAATACGGGGGATCCAGATTATTCATACTACAATGTATATTCGGGTCGGGTTTTTCCACCCACAACCTAATAAAATGGTAGACTACATACCAAATGAAACACCCAACAATCCAGCCCATGAAAAAAAAGCCCAAAAACCTACAAACAAATTTCAAACCAAGTAAAAATCCCAAAGGATATACAAACTAGATAAGCTTCACTCTTCTCACTATCACCATTTTTCTTCAATGGCTTCCAAACTTCTCCCTCAGGTACTAACTTTTATCCATTGTCTTATCCAATTCAAATAAATGAACACCTTAATTATAGTACGAGATACATACAATATCATAAATACTCGTTTCGTTCCGTTCCGTTCCGTTCATTTGTTTACCTTTTTTTTTCCTCCTCTGTGACGATACTTTAATCAAAGGTAAACAAATGATTAGGACGAGAGTTTGATGTACTGAATTGTCCCGAACGGCGACAGTATTTAATTATTATATGTTTATTATATTGTATGCAGGGATTTGTGTTAGTAACTTGTGGTAATAATGCTGCACCACAATTTCCCCCAATTAAGAAGCAGCTAGGGTTTGCATTGAACTCGTTTCAACGATTATCGCTATCCAATCCTAAGGTTTCATCGGTTTTCTCTGTTGCGTCGAGGAATTCCGGTGTTGTACGGTGTGAAGGTGGTGGTAGTGATGGTGGTGCTGCGGTGGTTGATGAAGTGCCGGAGGATGCGACTTCCGAAGTGGTCGAAGCTGTGGCGTGGAAGCCTAGGGTTAAGCTTGGTGATGTTATGGGGGTATAATTTTGATTGCTATTTCAATTTCAATTGCTAGAAGTGATGTTTTCGAGTGTTGAATTTGGATTGTCTATTTCATTCTCGTCTGTCTCAATCATTTGTTTAGTTTTGATTTAAATACGTCTTAAGAGGAATAACATATAAACAAATGATTGAGACCGGGGAGTAATTGTTTGTTTGCTGTGTTATTTGCTTGAGGCGAAGTGAGAAGTGCACTGGCGGAGCTACGATTTGAAGTTAGGATTAGAATGTATAGAGGACTGATGATTGTCCTTGCTATCTCCCTCGCTCCACCAAGCATGGGTTTAACATAGAAAAGTCGGACTAAGACAGTGTGGTTATGGATTACTAACGTACTTGAGTTTGCTAGGCTCTGAGCAAGTTTGTTTATATTATAGTGCATTTGAGGTGATGATATGTAGAAAAAGATTATATAAGGGGGTGATGACTCGTGTAATCATGAGAAGAGCGAAATGCTTAAGCTCTTATGCTCTTGTGAGTTATCTTATCCGAAAAAAGAAATTTAAGTTTCAGTGAGAGTAGCACTTGATGGCAACACCCCAACTATACTATAGTTTTCAAAAGCAAATGCAATCCATTGAGGGACAAAACGAGTTTTTCTAGGAGGTTACAAACAACAGAATGGAGAAAACCCGCAATTATTCATCCAACCAAATCATGTCGTCATTTTTTTCTGCACAGAGAAAAGTAACTAAAGAGTCTCAAAACAGAAGGTAACTCTCAGTCATTTGGGAGCCTAGAGTTAGGTTGTGAATTGAGATATATTGATTTCCTAAAATCCGAAATAAGTGTGTTATGGAGTATAAGTTAGTACTAGTCTAAACTTGATTTCAAATTTGAAGTGTGAATAAGTGTATTTCTGTCTTTCTTTTAATGTAAGTAGATATTGAACAAGAAAGCAGTTGACTCAGCAGAAGAGCAGCGGGTTATACCAGATATAAGGACTGGAGACATTATTCAAATCAAACTGGCAAGTGGTGATTTTGATTTTTGTCTTTTCAGTAACTTTGCGTTAGCGTAGGTAGATGGTAAATTGCACATTGATGAACCTTTTACTGGGTTGTTCTTCACAGGAAGTTCCAGAAAATAAACGAAGGTTATCAGTTTACAAAGGGATTGTAATATCAAGGCAGAATGCAGGAATTCATACTACTATTCGGGTTCGTAGGATCATTGCTGGGGTTGGGGTTGAAATTGTGTTTCCACTGTAAGTACCTCTCTCTCATTCCCTTCCGATTCGTTCACAGTTTCCTCGGTTTATGTAACAGTCAGCATTTATTGAGCTGTGGGTCCTACTTGATAATTGATATGAATATTTCATATGGGGTGTATTGAAGAGTAAATTTGTTGA
The DNA here is from genome assembly GCA_018983105.1 of Silene uniflora. Classification (NCBI taxonomy): domain Eukaryota; kingdom Viridiplantae; phylum Streptophyta; class Magnoliopsida; order Caryophyllales; family Caryophyllaceae; genus Silene; species Silene uniflora. Next base: position 20,986 of record JAGPOY010003959.1, on the reverse strand, counting down.
ATCATAACTGCCACAGTTTCGATTGTCACAGTCTCAGAGATCATACTGTAAACCGATTTTACGTGATTTTGTTGGCAGGTCTTTTACTATTTTTTTTTTTTTTGCGTTGGACTGGAATTTTTCAATTGTCAATTGTTTATCCCAAGGGTATTAATTTATCAAAAAAATTCTGCTAATTGATCACACTCTTGCCAATAAAAATTCATCCGAGCGTCAGACTGTTATTACAGACTACAGAGGATTATCAAAAATAATAAATTTTCAAAAAGCACCAAAATCTTATTTCTTGCGAAACCAATCTCAATCCATTTTCATCAGTTTCTTTCGTTTACACGGCGCATATCATGGGATATTCATGTTTGCTCCATTAACATGTACTCCGTTTAATGTATTGCTTTACATTGTCTCTCTATGAAATCCTCTGTTGTAGTTTCCATACATTCTTCTGTGGATACACACTTTTACCCTTCGAGTCCTGTCGTCATTATGCTCATCAGCTGTCATTTTATGGCATTGTAATGCAATTAATTTATGTATCTTGATTGTGTGAGCTTCATCTCCCAACTTGATGAAGGGTGCATATCTGAGCCACAAAATTAGATGGTTCTTGTGGTTAGGGATGTTGAGAATTTTGTAGCTGATGCATCACAGTGAGATTTTATTACTAATTAAATTCTGATGCATGGACATTTTAAAGCATAACTTTTCGATAGCACTCATGAAAAGGAAGTTGCAGAGTTTCTAATAGAGATTGCCAATAATGACAACTAATTTGGAGTATTTTATACTGTTACAGATGAGCCACATTTGTTGTTTTGGATAAGGTGTAAATAAACGTTGGTTAACTCTTTTACCATTCTCTAGCTTCAGTCTTGTTTGAGTGTCTATAGAGTTTGATCCCCTTAGCCCAGGGATAAAGTTCACCTTTGATGCTTACATGATGTAGTTTAGCAGTATTTCTCATCCCATACAAGTTCTCAGATGACGCCATATCATTATTATGGCTGTGTGTGTACTGAACATTTATCTATGGGGGTGAAGGAGAAAGTCATATTTTTGTCGCAACCTTGCGTGTACGTACGATTGCCAAAAGTCTGTCTCCATTTAGGCAAATAAAAGCGAAAACTGGAAACGAAACTCAGAAAATTTCAGGTTGCATTGTTTGGGATGAAAGTATATTGTCAAAACTAATTTATTCACCAAATACATTGGTAATGTCTGTTATTTTCAATGAGAACAGTTTCTCAATTATTATCGCTATGCCTATATGGCTATATCTATGTTATTCCGGCTCGGCTGCAAATGTCGTGTTGCGTTGAGATCATTGTTGTCAGAATCCCGATTCGATCCTACGATTCTACGACTTTACGATCTAAAAATGTTTTCTCGATCCTGAATCTTACGATTCTATCCTGGTGGTAGAATCTTACGATCCTATATATTTGAAAATTTCTAAAGATAGGATCATAATACGATCCTACGATCCTACGATTCCACGATCCGATTCTATAATAAAAATATTAATATATATTTTTATATTATGACATCGTAAAACTCAATTTTCGTGTAAATTGTAGAAACAATGATATTAAAATCATTATTTTCAATATTTTGTGGATAAATGTAATAAATAAGTATTTTTGGTCTTCAAGTATATGTTTCTGCCAAATAAAAGACCATATGTAGTGAATTTGTAGAATCTTACGATTCTACGATCCGATTTTACCGATCCGATCCTACCTTGCCTATCGATCCAAAGTAGAATCCCGATCCTAACAACATTGGTTGAGATATTAGGACGTCAGATATGCGACTCTGACAAAAGAAATTGTGGAAGTTAGGTGCAGATGTGTGTTGTGCTCTGCAATTTTACCACCTTTATCATTTATCAATATATAATTTATTTATTTTCATTTAAGATACTAAACCGCGTTTTGGTCTGTAGGTACTCACCAAACATCAAGGAGATTAAAGTAGTTGCACACAGGAAGGTCAGGAAGGCACGGTTGTACTATCTGAGAGACAAACTTCCCAGGTTGTCAACTTTCAAGTGAAACTATTCTTAAGTGGCCTGAACATCTCTCAGCCTGGAAAGTCAATTATGGCTTTTGCCAGTTTGTATCATTTGCATATTGTAAGAACTCCTTTTCGTTTAGTTTTAAATGAGTTTGTCTTTCCTTGCTTGAAAACATCTACCTGTATGCTCTTGTTGATAGCTGATCCCGTTATAGAGTAGACAAGAATACGCAATGTTTATGAACTTATTATGAGAATGTATTAAGTGATTTTGTGTTGGCATTCGGGTAGGAATATATATCGTCCACGCTGACTTGTAAAGCTGGTTACTTTGGATGATTTTGTTTTTGTTTATTTCTTGCCTTCTTTTTTTTTCCCCCGCTTCTGTACTAATTGGTCTTTGCTTTTCCCGTTGCCCAGTTTTGTATACCCGTTTGGCTCTAGAGTCTTTTTCTATACCTTGGCCGTTTTAAACTAGTAAACTTGATAAAAAAGATCTTGTATTTCCATTCTCCTGACCCACTTCTTACCCCTCCTTCCTGAACAAATAAAAATACCATTCGAGGTCATGGTAATGTTCCGGATTGCAGCCTTGCATTCCGACCGTTTTCTTATAGGTTTGTACGATATTTTGACACTGTTTGACGCAGCACCAGTAAAACTTATGCTGTAGCGGCCAAGATTAGAAGTGGTGATCATGACTAGAAATGGCTATGAACTGTATTATGAAAATTGTTTTTCTTTGTTGCGACTCAGACTCTCATATTACTGTATAAGGTTCTCATGTTAAAATGTTACTAGTCTACCCATACCTCCTAATGTATGGCCGTTCTCTGTGTTAATGAGTTTACGGGTATGTGATTGGTCTCACAATCTCGTGTTATGTGTAGATGAAACCATCTTTCAAGCGAGTAATTGACGACATAAACAGTGTGTGTGCTCTACTGCATAATAATTCGCGTACAAGAAAGTAGAAACTTGTAAATGTAGGTGACCTCTGGTCATTGATCTCTTGATTGTGGTTGCTTTTGTTTTGTTTTTTTTTTCTTGCTGTTTTTAGATTCCAAGTTTGTTTAAAAGCTAGCCTTCTTTTTTTCCGGTGATACTCATACTCATTTACATGTACACGACACGAGTGCTTGTCTCGGACTACACTCATATCTATGTTTGAGTGTCGAGTGTCAGACGCAGGTACGGAAGGAAGTTAAGCAGAGTAATTTTTCGATTGTAAGTTTATTTGAAGTTGAGTAGATATGATTATGTTAGTACTGTAATTATCAGCCTTTTAATAATGCTAATCTAAGCTGTTAATCACCTACAATATTAAAATGGTGGATTATTAAAGATGGCTTTTATTTCCTTTTTCGTTTAATTATCTTTTCGCGTTGTCGTGTTTGTTGTTGGTGGAAGTGTCGCAACTCGCAATTGACAATGAAACATCTCAAAATTTAAACTAATTTTCTTTTGATACTTCATAATTAATCTTGTTTTCCTATTTTACCTATCATTGATGGTTTTATATGGCGATTCATGTTAGTTGAACCCAATTCATTTTGATATTTGAGATCACCAATTCTAATACAAAATTGTAAGAACTTCTTACGATTTTAAGTAAGATCAACAGAATAAATATAGGGTAGTGTTTTGTGGAGCTACCCACAAGCACTATTCAGCTGAATTAATATTAGTTGGTCTCTCATAGTAATAGATCTGACATCTGCACAATTCTTTTATTACGAACCGTCTCATCCTAGAATTTGTGCTCTTTTATGTATGTTCAATTTATCGATAGTAAGGATGCTTAACCAATTAAATGGTGATTTTATCATAAAAATTCATTTTGGGTTGTGTTCGATCTTATTCTATAATTTGTGGAACTCGTAAAGGAAATTGTATGGGGTCGTCCCAGTCTCCTAGACTCCTACGGAGTACTCCGTAGTTTTTATTGTCATTTGAATGCCTACAAAGGCATGACAAAGCCTTAAAGAATTGTCTCATCTGCAATCAATAGGTTGCTTAACTAGTCTTAATAATTGGGAGATGATCCAACCATGGTAGTATGGTACATGCAATTTTTTTTTATCAATGATTGCACTCAAGTAATTATTTGGTGTTAAAAATAGTGTATAATTGGCATTATAAAAATTGTGTTCATAGATCATGTTTGTATAGAAATATAAAAATGATTCGAGATTCGAGATGAGCTAATCGCTAGTTTGTTTAATCACATACTAGTCTTAAACTCGTGTAATTCAACTCTTTAGATTTACACTTTTCTATTTGTAATAAGTGATTCATTTTACCAATAACTTTTAACAAAAAAAAGGGAAACACAGTGGTAGTTTACTGAATGTTCAAATCCCGTTGGGATCAAAATCACCCTTATGACTCCCTTTAAAAAAAAGATTGAGTATGCAACTAAAATTACATTTGATGATGAGCTAATAATTGAGTAGTTTACATCATGTTTGTTGAACAGAAAAGGTTAAAGAGAGCTTGACTCATTTAAAACTAACTTAGATTATTTTTCTTGTTTGTTTAGCTAAATGATGATGCATTTAGTTTCACTTGCTCTCAATAGTTTTTTGAAGTAGTCCCATATTATTTTCCTTGGGAGTTTCTATTAAGAGCTAACTAAAGTATTTGTGATATGTTATTTACTTATTTTTACCGTAAATGTTGTTTCTCGTCAACACTATCAATATACTGTTTAATTGGTCCGGTGTTAACAAAAACGTTATTCCAACCGAACTTGCATCGATCTATCAATTCACACGTGACAACTTGAGATTTTTAGTTACACTACACAACTTTTGCAATCATTTAGACTCTTTTATTCTTAAAGTGAAAAGTTTATAAACCTATCATTCAAAAAGTCGGGTAAAATAATTTTCTCGACGAAACAGACACAAATCCAATACAACATAAACAAAAAAATATAATCGAACCAACGAGTTTTCTTCTTAACCATACTTTGAATGAAGAAGATAAAAAATAAAAGGGCCCTAGCCTCTTAGGAGGTCCAGGCTTGCACTACAGCTAACTAAAAACCAAACCACCAACTTTTATTTTTCTTCTTTTTGCTCCCCCTCCTTTTTTTTAATACGAAAAATAATATTATACTTCTTAAATTTAAAATAGGTCAGGTATAGTAGATGAGACAAAAGAAGAGCGTCTAAAAATCAACAAAAAAATTGTCTTATTGAAATATACTCAATATTTTAACTTGTTTTCATCTTAAGACATATACTACGGTTTTAGTAAAGACGATTAATACAAACGGTTTGTTGAGAAAAAATCATGAAAAATAAATGTACAAACTCACATTTACCATAATTAGTGAAATATTCTCAACAAACTTTCTCTAATCGAATTACAAACAAATAGTGTAAAACAAACTCTTTGAAAAATATTTCCCTCTACAGTGAGGCTTTTTCCGATTTCAAAAGTTAGTTAAAACCGTCTTTTAAGAGGCCCGCTCCGAAAAGAAAAAAACCGACACAATTTTTCTGAATAAAAACGCCAACGTGTCAAACCATGATTACTCCCCTTTTTCCCTCTCTCTTCCCATATATCTGGGTTTCAATTTTTTGGAGCACCCTATATTTCTGTTAATAATTCTATACAATTTTCCCGCAAATTAATCAATTATTTGATTATTTGATGTTCAATTAATTTTTTGAAAAATACCCAATAATCTAACCTACAATCTAGTTCCACCATTCAAAGATCCGCCATTTTCGTACCTCAAAATTACATCTTTTCATGTTAGTTTTCTCTTTTTTCAACAAATTATGATCTTTTTTGAATTTTTTGAATTGGGTTTGTTTTGATTGATGAAAATTAATTTTATTGATTTTAATTTTGTGTTTATGATGTTTGTTGATTAGGGTTTGTGCAGTTATTTCAGCTAATTGCGGCAAAATTAATTAATTATATAAATAATTGTTTAATTAATAAATAAATTAAAGAACAGTTGAAGATGATGAATGGTTCAATGACAACTTCTTCAACTAAGCAGTTGATTTCTGTTAATCCTGAAGATCTCAAATTTGTTTGTAAGCATTTCTTAATCCTTTCTTTTTGAATTTTTGTGTTGTAATTTTGCTATTCGCTTCCGCTTTGATTGTATTACACGGTCTCCAAGACGACACTTTGACGATATTTTATTGTTTATGTATTGTTTTCTATGTTGAAAATGTAATTTTGAGAAAATTTGATATCAAATGTAAATATGTCAGGATTATATGTTCAATAGTTAATTAAGGTTTGAATAAATGATGTTGATGATGGTGGTGGTGGTGGTGGTGTAATCCATTCGAAATGTCGGAATTGACAATGTTTTGGCACAAATGATTGAAGAGCCAAACTCATTTGAGGTGGAATTTTAGCATCCATAGGACCATAGATAATTGAGGAGTGGATTGATCACCCAAGAGAGTTACTCTTTCGGTTGCCAATTGGGTTTGGGATGGAAACTTCTTTGAGCTTATGAGATTGACATTCCGTTTTTGATGTGGTCGGGTTGTACCCTAAATAGTTTTATGGAACTTAACAAAAGGATATCCATGCTTAATGTCGAAACTGATGATGCCATACTCTCTGGTCTACCTATTAGTAATTTGTTTTCTGTTGAAACCTTTGCTTTAGTTTTAGCATTAAGCTTGTTTGTTGGAGTTATATATAAGATTCACGGTTATGTGCATTTCTTGGTAGAAATTTGAGTGTGTTGTTATTAAGGACACTGTTCTTTTGAAAAGTTTATCCTAGCCTGTCATTTGACGATATTCTCCTTTAGATACAATGTTGGTATGGATACAACAGATGGAGTTCTTAGGAGATAGGTGTGGCTTCGACTTGTCATTATAAGCGTGTGTGTGTGTGTGTATATTTGATAGACTGCACTTTTAGGTTCATTAGCTTCATTAGCTTCTCTAAGTCTATTTAGTACGAGTACGGAGTATGAGGCAATTTTCAATTTCCCGTTGAGACCACCTCCAACTCCTAGTCAACTGACCTTGCGCTTGCTGTGGGACTGTTCCTAGACATTTCATATATAGACGAGAGAGTATGCTTAGTTCTGTATTACTTAGCAATTAGCATTGTACAATTGTTAACATAGTCAGCTGTTTAAAAGTATATATGCACTGTTGATAGTCCTAAAGGCCAGCATAGTCCATGTGCATTAAGCTTAATCTGTTATAGGAAATGATTCTGGCCTACTTAGAGTGTGAAAGTCGAAAACGAATTCTTATGCAATATGAGTGTAGCCTACGCATACATGTTTTTATTTTGTATGGACACTCAATATAGCATTACACTGTATTCTCTCTGTTTTCCCGATCTTGATATTTTGACTTGTGTTTACCAGTTGAGCTTGAAAAGCAAAGTTTTTGTGACCTGAAAGTCATCAACAACACAGATCATAATGTTGCTTTTAAGGTAACCTTGTGCATGCAAAATTGTTTTCGTCTTTTATTTCGCATTTGTAACGTGTATGCTTACTGTTGCTGATTATTTTGCTAGGTCAAGACCACTTCACCCAAGAAATATTTTGTACGGCCCAACACTGGTGTATTACACCCTTGGGACTCATGTGTAATAAGAGGTAATAATTAAGTTCACTCGAATGATATATTGTGCCGATGTTATTCAATGTTTGAGGTAAATATTATCTTAGGTTGGTGTATAAGTCAAACACTGATAATCGTTTGTCCTAGACAGACGGTGAGGAGGGGAGGGAACAGGGAAGGGGACTATTTTCCTTCCTAATATATTCCATGTTGGAAGTATTTTTACTTTGATTTTGTACGAGGGTAGATGGCTCTCCCTGATCCAACTTGCTACCAAACAACAGAAATTGTCCCCGTCTCTCTTCCTCTAAATTCCCCTTGCCAAACGATAGGCAGAATAGCTAGACATGGCAAAGACATTCGCTGTTTAATGTAAACATGACTTGGTCTCATGTAATAATACGTAGAGGATTTAATTTCGGATATCAGTCACCCTTGAAACATGTATCATGAAGGATGATAATCTTCTTTCACGAGTTGGGAAATTAATCCATCTAACTCCATTTTGCTATCCCAACAAAGGAAATCGCTTTCCTCCGTTTCCCTTCCCTCCCATTGATATAAGTACAAGATGCCCTGCTATGGCTCTTCATAGATGGACTTTTCTTTTTGACAAATAGTCTATATTTCACATAACTATTAATGATGGATTTGCAGTCACTCTCCAGGCTCAGCGAGAATATCCTCCAGATATGCAATGTAAGGATAAATTTCTTCTTCAGAGCACAATTGTGTCTCCTAATAGTGAAGTTGACGATCTTCCACAAGATACTGTAAGAGTCTTCTTGATGTTCTAGGTTTTCATGTTTTACATCATTCGCTTTTCATGGCTGACCTGTCTAAATATTACTATTATGTCTAGTTCAACAAAGACAGTGGAAGGGCAATCGAGGAGCGCAAACTTAAGGTTGTTTATGCGTCTCCATACGCTTCTGGAGATAGTACAGATGATGACTCTGTGAATAACTCCACTGGAGGCTCAAATGTAAGTACTGTTACTCTCCTTCCCTTAGGGTCCGTTTGGATAGCAAAAATGGAGGGAAAAGAAGGGGAGGTGGAGTGAGGGGAGGTGGAGGGAGGGGAGAGAAGGGGAGGGCAAATGAAATGTGGGTGTTTGGATAACAAAAATTATGAGGGGAAGTGGGAGGGGAAGGAAGGAGGGAGATGAGGAATGGATGGAGGATTGGAGGATGTTGGGTGGTATAATTAGAGTCCAAATAATGTTTTCTTTCCAAATCTTGCCTCCATTGGAGAGATTATGGTTTGTTCTATATGAGAGAAAATGAGTCCTCCCATTTCCCTCCCCTCCCATTTCTCTCCTTCCCTATTTTGTATCCAAACAATGGAAAATAAATTCATCCTTTTCCCTCCCCTCCCCTTCCCTCCAATTCTTTCAATCCAAACGGACCCTTAGTTTCTCCGACTATAGCAGGCTAGCAGCTGTGTGTGACAGATATGTGCTAGTTGTGTGTTATTCCGTATATCAGAGACATTATCTCATTATTTGCCTGATGTATTCCTTCGACTTTTCTGCATTTCAGGTGCATGGCAGTTCAAGCTCTGAAGACGTGAGTTTCTATACCCAGATTATTTCGTGTTATTCTTTTCTGGTTGTTGGGATAGAGAAATTTACGAGTTTATATCTCAACACGTATGATCAAATTCATGGCCTTCGTGTTAGAAGGATAGAGCCTGAAATATGTAGCTCTAGGAGGATAGTATTTATAACGTACACCTTCTCGGCCTCTCTGTTCGCCAATATGTCCATTTTTGTATTAACTTTATTCAGTTCATAAATGACAGCTATGATGCATTAGTTCGTTGTAGTCTAATACTGGCTTCGATAAACTAGTTTATTTTAGCATAATATCCGCCATCATCACACGTCGTCCAGAAACGATGTGATGTAGTAGACATGTACATGATTACGCATCTCTGCATCATCCTTTTTCTTACGAGATGAATTTGAATGTTTTTTTTTTCTCTCTATCGTATTTTCGTATATCCTACTGACTTGGCACATTTGACAGAATAAGGCTGTGCAACGCTTGAAAGAAGAGAGAGATGCAGCTATTCGACAAACGCAACAGCTCCAAATGGAATTGGTAAACATCCTAACTCGCCTTATATGTCGGATCTCATCAACTACGACATGACATAATTAAATATCAACAAACCTAGTCAAAAGGAACCGCCATTATGGTAAAAAATAATTTAGGATTAGCTGACACCTGTAAGGTCATTAGCAGGTAGAAAAGGAAAAAAAAGAGAGGAGAAATTATGACAGAAATGAAGTGGGAGAAACGGAAAAACTGAGTCGCCAAGGAAAAATGTTTTTTTGCAAGAGTTTCTGAATTGTGTCCCTCTGATATTTACAGGACTTGATGAAGAAACGCAAATTGCGCAAAAATAATGCAGGATTTTCGCTCAAGTTTGCTCTTTTTGTGGCGGTGGTTGGTATTGTGCTTGGCATCCTGTTGAAACTTTCGTTGTCTTCCCCGACATCAGAATAGCTTTGTTTGCTCGCTTGCCAGACGGGTCAGCCGGACTAGGCAGACTGTATCATTCATTTTGTTTCGGCTAGCCTTTTCTATTTTGTTGTGGTACCCTCAGCCTTGTGTAAATTGTTCGTAAATCTTAACTGATCTTCTGTAAATCAACTATATAACATTGTCTCTTATTGAGGATGACCCCGAAATATTTTCATTTTTACTTCTTGATGCATGTCCTATCTGTTGATAAAATTGATCAACATAAATGAAGCAGATCAATTTACGAGCCTTTTTAAGATTGGGGTCGTCAATATTTGTAAGATTAATTACTTCTGGCCAAATCAACAACCATCCTACTAAAGCTGCTGTTCTAGTTGGAAGAAATCACAAACAAAAAAGCGCGATAAATTGGAGAACTGAGACAGTGACAGTCGAGTGTAGCGAGAGAAACTGTATAGTA
>JAGPOY010003959.1:0-10000 GCA_018983105.1 Silene uniflora | reverse complement strand
CCCGGATGCAAAGATACATTTGTCATTATTGACTCCCTAATTAACTGATAAACTATCACCCATATGGCTAAGGGACAGGACCCCCTCAGCCAGTCGAAGGTAGTTATTTGACAAAACAAAAGATACAGAATTTGATTAAACATAATAAATTGGAGACCACCGCATCCGACACAACCACCATCGCCGCCAGACCCCAAATTCCCCTAGCCAGGCCCAACAAAGACGAGGACACCCACACAACAAAGACCTCGCCCCAAACGAAAACGGCGGCGGAAACATCCGTGACTTCACAAAACGCAGCAGTCCAAAAAACACCCCTAAACCATCTAAAGACACCTATTTCACCTAACGAAACCTCCCAGGACCACCGGCCTACATGCAACAAAACCAAACAAAGACGACCTTGACAAACCACAAGTGACACATGAACATGGACTGGGGACGAAAAGGTGGGGGGAAGGGGGGAACACCTTATCGGACCCAAGACAGCGCCACAAAGAACCACGACGACTCAGCAAAAAAACAAAGCCCATCAGAACTAAACAGACCGACAACAAAAACAGACAAAACCGAACCAGGGGTGGGGGAAATGGGGGGATCACCCCTGGGTTGCATGCAATGAAAACCGGTGACAGGACGAGGGACCGAAGGGATAGGAACAGTGAGGTTAAAAGAGGCAAACACCGAAACAGTCAATCAACAAGACAACGAACGATTGAACCTGTAGCTGGTGCGAGCCTGCCCGTAGATCCATCTGATTTCCGATGAAATCAAGGGCAGGGGCCACGGGCTGATCCGCTCAAAAGCCGACGATCGAGGGAGAACTAAAAAGACGGACATCAACCGAGGGGCGAAAGGTGGTGGATCGCCGGAGATAGGCCTTGGGGAGGACCCATCTCCGGCGATCGGAAAGGGGAAAAAGGGAGGGCGAGATGTGGAAGGTGGAGGCGGCGGAACAATAGGACGATTTTTTAGGGTTTTTTTGGGGAAAGTGGGTTAGAGGGAGAGTGGGTTAGAGAGAGAACACGGGCTGATCCGCTCAAAAGCCGACGATCGAGGGAGAACTAAAAAGACGGACATCAACCGAGGGGCGAAAGGTGGTGGATCGCCGGAGATAGGCCTTGGGGAGGACCCATCTCCGGCGATCGGAAAGGGGAAAAAGGGAGGGCGAGATGTGGAAGGTGGAGGCGGCGGAACAATAGGACGATTTTTTAGGGTTTTTTTGGGGAAAGTGGGTTAGAGGGAGAGTGGGTTAGAGAGAGAATTCATGAAAATTGTGTTTCATTTCATATATCAATTCAACTGGTTTTTACACCATAACTTTAAGCAAGAATTCAAGCATATAAGCGTACAAAAACAAGATTCGATAACTGACATTATCCCATGGCTACGAGTTCATAAAGTAACGATTTTTTTATCCAAAATGATCGTTTGTACGATACCTTTAGTTTGACAAAAACAAAATTGTAGCCAAATGAACTTTGACCGTTTATATCCCATGGCTACGATATCTTTAGTTAAAACTTAAAAGGCTGGTATCCAAAGTAAGAAGGTCTAATGTAATGTTTGCTGTTTAACATGAAATTTGTGATTTACTTAATATCAGAGTTTGTTTAATTAGGCGATACAATCTGTCGGATATTATTAATGAGCCTACTGCTGCTGCCATTGCCTATGGTCTTGACAAGGAGCTTTGACAAGGCCGAGCTGAGAAATATTTTGGTGTTTGATCTTGGTGGTGGAACTTTCGATGTTTCTTTAGTAGCGATAAAAAAGGGATGTGTTTGAGGTTAAGGCCGTTAGTGGTGATACCCACCTTGGTTGACGTGATTTTGACACGAGATTGATGGGCCATCCTCTGGCAGAGATTGAGAGGAAATATAAGAAGAAATTGGATGATAACCCGAGAGCTCTAGGGAGGCTGAGAGCCGCGTGTGAGAGAGCTAAGAGGAACCTGTCTTCGACAACAGTGACATCGATTGAGATTGATTGCCAAATCAAATACTTCCTCTGGCCAAAGGCATGTAGAGTTTCTAAGCATTTTACTTTTGTCCCATGTGCTCGTTTTAAGCTGAAAACGGATATTTCCGTCTAAAGCCAGAATTTGTGGATGCCAAAGCACGTTACTCTTAGTTCGTCGCTTTAAGATGAAATTTAGAGAATACAGTATCAATTTTGAACTCTTTTATCAGAGATAAGTTCCGAGAATATATAATATCAATCTTGTTTTTGTACAAGCGGGCGTACTCTTAGAGTCGTAGTTTACAGAATATAGTGTCAATTAAGGAGTGAATGGTCGTCGAGTTTGGGATGGAACCTGCTTTGAACTTATGAGATTGACACTGCCTTTTCAGTGTGGTTGGCTCGAGCAGTCGAACCCCAAATAGATTTACGAACTTAACCAAAAAATAGTTTATGTTATTTTACGATTTTTTGACCTACCTTTCATGTTATTTCTCAGTCTTATCATTTACAGTAATATAAACGCTCTACGTTCCCAGAATTCTCGCTGCAACAAATCGATTTCATACATGTAATGTAATACTCGTACGAGGTATGTTTTCATTCACATTCCGGTCCAATTACTCTGTATGCCCTCGAACAGCTCTTTTTCAGTCACATTCCGGTCAGACCTTAACAGAATTACTCAGAACTAAAAGAAAAAACATAAGACAAAAAATACGAAACAAAGACTAGCAACCAAAGTGCCAGAAATTAAATCACAATGTTTGCAAATTAAACAAGTTTCATAGCATTTGCAGGCTAAAAAACACAACCACGCGCTGGCACTTAGGTGCGATATACTTGAAGCATAACCGAGATCAAAGTAGAAATACACGAGACAGTAGGCTTTATGTTTCGGTATTTTCAGTTATAATGTCTCCAGTCTAAAGATTGCCCTCTAATTAACAACATTACCTAGACATTTGAGCTAGAATAATAACTGATATTTGTGATACAAACCGGTGCAATATGCCATTGAACGCAAATTCGATGGCAGTAGGCTTTACTCCATCATACTTCTGAATAGTCCAGTATGCATTTGCTGTGGTATACCTACGCTTTTTATCCTTTTCAAGCCCCACTTGACCACCGTCTCTAGCGACCAAGCAGAACTTGCCGCTGACAGATAATATGCGGATTGTACTTGGGTCAGAAGCTCCTGCCTGATCGAGTAAATTGGTCTTTTTTACCAGGCTGGAGCTTCAGACCCATCAACAATCCGAATATTATCTTACAGCAGCAAGTTCTGCTTGGTCGCTCGAGAAGCGGTCAAATGGGCCTTGAAGCGGATAACCAGAATAAATAATACCAAGGCAAATGCATACCGGACAATGCATAGGTATGATCGAGTAAAGCCGAATCCATCGAATTAGCGTTCGATGGCATATGGCGAGGGGTCTACTTATTAAGAACAACTATAATAGTTGGACCTCAACCATCACCTTAAGGTTTTGGTTGAGATGGTTCATCTATCATGGTATCAGAGTCAGTGTGACCGAAGGTCACGGGTTCGAATCCTGGCAACCTCAAAACCCCTCAAAAACCCTCGGAGTGGAACCCCAGCACACGGTACGGGGGAGCCTGTGCACACTAACCACTCTTCAAGCCCAAACGGGCATACATTAAACTGAAAGTACGAAACAGCTAAACATACCGAAACATAAAGAAATGTTTGGTTGGAATTCCTTACCCGTCCTCCTGCCTTGAATTCAAACCCCGATCAGATCAACTTTGAATTGTTTTAATGAAAATTGATTGAGCTGAATGATTTACATACGAATGTTACGAGCTGAGCTGAGATATATATACAAATGTTTGGAAACTGAAGCTGTGCACGTAAATTGGATGCTTGCTTAAAGGCAGAAGGTGAATCGGACACATTTTAGTCGGACCGTGCTAAATTTACTCGGAACTGGAAGACAAAACAAAAGACGAAAATGAAATTCAAAGGTATCGAGCTCTGATGTAGTGTGTTTTGTAGGTGCTAAAGATGGCGATTTAGGTTGGACTAGAGTGTTAAATTGATTAGTTTTGATCGTTTAATGTCTTTATGTTGTGATATGGGAGGAGTTTCGTATGTTGGATAAAATACGGGTTTAGTGCGTGGATTTCATGAGTTGGATTGGAGTTTTGGGGTTTGATGGACTGAATACGAGAAGAGAAGGTGGAGCTCGATTGATTGGCATGAATGAGAAGCCCATGCGACATTTGTACGAAGCCAGGCGAGCTACAGGATAGCCACGGGCGACCAGAACTAGTGGGCGACCAGTGGGCGAGTGGCAGGCGACTGACGGGCGACCAGATTTCACGAGAAGCACGAGAAGCAGGTAGGAGAGTAGCTCACCCCTTGGGCGAGCCGCGGGCGACTGGCGGGCGATCGGTAGGCGAGCAGCTCGGGACTGAAGACGCTGAACTTTGTTTCCTTGTTTTATTATTCTACTTTAAGAAAGACTTATATATATTATTTAGTTTTGGTATTTTGGATGATTACGTATTATCAAGAACCCTAATTCATCTTTTGCTTAGAAAATTATGAGGAACTAATCCTCCTTTCTTGGATCAACAATTGAAGCTATCGATTAATTAATTGTGAGATTGTTCTTTCTTTCGTTATTTCTCAAGTATTGGTTAGTCTCTTACTCGTATTTTATGATTATTGTTTCTCTTGCTAAACTGATCAATTAGTAATTGCTTTCACTAATCTATTGCATGTTTAGAAATTGAATCCGTAATTGTTCAATTAATCTAGACTAAAGTAGCAAACTTTACCCTAATAATTTTCATGCGTTTGATCGTTATTAGGACGAAGTAGAGACTTATAAACATATAATTCGAATCGTTAACCGCGTGTGTTAAAGATCGTTATCTTTATTGCTTCCTTGGATTGTTAATGCTGTTGTTGGATTAAATCGATCTAGACGCTTGGCTTAGATTATTCAATAATTAGAGTCTTCTAATATCGCGTTTCGAGTTAGTTGACTAAACTTAAGAGGAAGAAGGAAACTCGTATTTCCACAATAGAGTACTTGAGAGTAATTGAATTAAAGACAATCGAAGACCAATTAGTTTGTTGATAGTGGATGTTTGTTGACCCAATAATTTTTTAACCATCTGAATTAATCTTATTTACTTATTGCTTTGTCTTATTAGTTCATTAGTTATAATCAATCAAACAACCCCCCCTTTAGTTACTTGTTCTCTATATTATTTACACATTAGTTACATCGCCTTCTCTGTGGATCGATTCTTATTACCATATACTATATTTAGTTTAAGGTTTTAAGTGTTATAAATATTATCTTTGGGAGCATACGACTTCGGCTCACCAAGCTCTTTTATCAAAGGTTCAGATAATAGCATCAACGCAAATTCTCATTGAAGACGGACCAATTCTTTTAATTACTCCGTATTATAAATACTCTTTTATCAAAGATCTCAGTCATTTTAATGGATCAGATTGAATATCCGAACATCTCAAATTTGATATCCGATCCAATATCTGAAATTTTCAGATCGGCCCCAGAATACCCCGTGACAACAGATCGGTTTCATATGTAATACCATATATCGGTCTTAGTAGGACCTTATAAAATGACTCGAAACTAAAAGAGAAAACAAAAGACAAGGAGACGATAAAAAGACAAGCAAAGTGCCAGACCGAATCACAATATTTGCAAACTAATATACGTTTCACAATATTTGCAAACTAACGTAGGTTCCATAGTATTTGCAGGCTAAAAGCCGCGACCAAACGTTGCACTTAGGTACAATAAGAGGTAGAGTAATTTTGAGATAATATAATTAAGTAAGTCTAACAAGATATCTAATAATCAGAAATAAACAACTAAATCTCGGTCTTCACATCCATTAGGTTCATACTGATTGTAAACAAACCTTAAGTTTCTATCGAGTAAATACCGAACCTCATCAAGAATTGGATAATACTCCTCCTCATCGACCTCATGCCAAATTATCTCTAAAGAACGTCGCGGGACTCCCATCGCATCCAGGTCATCATGAATTGCTCCCATCCTTAGTCCCCGAAATTCCATGCCCTCTAAGCTCAAATGATGAACCTCCCTAGAACGTTGTCGAGCTGCAGATAAAATAACTTATATTAATTATTAACTTTAATATTTGTTTTGAATAATAAATAATAAAAATTAAATAAATAAAATCAGTTCCTGAAAAGTTCATAGTTAAATAAATAAGCCATACCAATCTGTGAGAGTCGGGAGGCCGTCTGGAGTTGCCGATCCCAACGCACACAAAACCAAAGATACCGGGATTGATCCAACAGACCAAAAACACCATGTTTATTGTACTCGATTTTAAACAGGCTAGCAGCTCCATCCTCTGAAATATGAGCCGCTGAAGCCCATGATCGTAAAAACTGCAAGTACAGGCCGTCGGGGTGCGAGTGGGACACATAAAACTGCATAAAGAAAAAAAAAAAATATCTCAATAAGCTATCACTAAATGCAGATAAATTCAAACTACTATTTAATTTTGATTTTGCACGTTGGTCAATATAATCCATTGAATTAAGTTATTACTTATTCAAATTATCCTTAAACAAAGAGTTTCTAATGAATTGTTTACCATTTCAAAAATCGAAAAAATATTCTAAAAATAATTAATATTTTGTTTTAATATTTCAATTATAATCAATATATATCTATCTATCTATATACTTAAAAGAGGATATTTTCGAGCGTTTTGATTGGCTATTACTTTAGACCGATTTAATTGGCTATTACTTTTAATTTGTTGAATAAATTATCAATATAAATATATATACTTAAAGGATAAACTTTTCGAGCGATATTATTAAAATAAGATATAGTAAAATATTGAAGTTGAGCAGCTATTTAATTCATTAGTCAGCTAATTAATTGGAAATTAAGAAAGAGTTTTACAAGAGGTAGAACAGAGAGTTCAGTTCACATAATTTTTCCTCCATATAAATAAACCAAAAAACATCGTCTCTTTGATTCAGGGAATCTGTAGAGACTTATACTCCGCATTAGTTTACATAATATTATTTTACCATAAGCTTTTTGTTATATTGCAATGAAGTTTGTAGCATTAGATTTATTATGACTTTGTTTACTATTATTACCGTACTTTTGGCCGCCATGATGTGATATAAGACTAATGATAACATCTTTCATCTTTTCAGGATTTGAATTCAACCTCATTAAAGAACCATCTCGACATAGAGACGGGTTTAACTTCTTCGTTTTGTATATCGCCATGAAGCACTTCAATCAGATAGACAATTATTTTGACTAGATTTAGAACTATGGAAATCGGAAATGGACTAAGGTATTGGAGAAAAGTTAGCAAATATATCCGTCTTATACTCCATTTGTCTCAATCATTTGTTTTTTTTTTCTTTGTAAAGGGTATTTTAATAAAAACAAATAAATGACTGAGACGGTGGAAGTACCAATCACATCGATCTTCGTTGCCATGCGGCCATGAGTGATATATGTCAGAGTAGAGACCCAACAACTCCATCCATATTCTTATATTTACGTACTTATGTTTATGTAGTATTGTTACTTGTGATTTTCTTTTCGTAAATGAGAGGTGATGAAACTGAATTATTCGGCCATGATCGCCACATGAAAGCTCGGAGACAATAATAATAAACCACTTCATACCTTCAAAATATGAAGGAATATAAAAGGTAATGTCTAGATCGGGATTATTAAATTGAATGGATTATATATATGCACGTAATGTATGACATTCTCAAAATTGTTGTACCCCCACAATTAAATTTTCACTAATTAATCAGTGTATATAGTCGTGGTGTTTAAAATAGTTGTATACTCATTTTGTTTTCATATCTTGATTTCAAGTTTTAGTTTTACTAACTTTATGGACATCTTAGAGCCTTTGTGTACCAATGAGGCAATGACAATAATCACCACATAAGATTTAATGTTGTTTGCGTACGAGCGTTCGGCATGCTTTAAGATTGGTGAGGATGATACAATTTCAATTCAAATATCAAGAGACTAGGTGATTATTGGAGTAGCAGTGTAGACTATAGTATCTCAATAATATTCAATATATATACCTGAGTATTTTTTTTTTTTTTTTGTTATGCTACAATTTATCTTTTTCCTCAATTGTATTTCTAATAATTTGAATAGTTTCCTTGATGAACAAGGATTGATCAAGACCGGATGATTCATCTCAAAATCTCAAATTCGGTTCTCAAGTTACAAAGTTCTATCTAATTTAAAAAAAGATAATGGTAAGATACAAGTATATGAGTATTAGAGAATAACTACTACACGTATATAGATAGTTTAAATAATGTTTTGTCTAAAATATCATGCATAATGCATATTAAGATACGTATATATATGAAACTATTAATATGAGAGATTAGTATTTATTATTTTACAATTAACTAAAAAATAAATTAGTTCTGATTCACCTCTTAACGTTGGTCTCCCACCGTCCCGCCACAGGTACAAAGCATACTTTTATGTAACGGTTTTTTATGTATGTTCCCTTTTCTCCATAAATAAGAGTACTACAACTAAGGTCCAGCAAAATTTAGATTATAAATTATAAATAAAAAAGAATATAGAAAATATTAGGTTGGTGAAGAATTATTATGATATAGCACGAATGGGCAGTGTATTTTAGTACATTGAAGATAAAAGATCATGTAAAATACGTTTATCCGATCCTAAAATGTCGTCAACACAATACTTTTCTTTGATATTAAGAACATAAGTGGAAAAAAAAATGTATATAATTAGTCGCGACAGTAAAATAGAGCATGTTTAAACCCAAACGCTTGAAAAATACTTTGAAATCATGGTTGTGATAGAATAACCGTGATGACAAATCCTTGACGATTAAGGTTTGATTTTTAAAATGAAAGCTAATTTATGGAGGGAAATTGATGCTATGTTGCATATTATAAAAACAACTTAATTGTGGAGAACAATACTTCGCATTGTATTTGCGGAGCTATGATAATAAGAAATTTAGAAGTTTAGATTTCTTTAGTATAAGAAGAATATAATGACGATGATATATGAAAAAACTGAATCGATCTGTAAGTAAATCTTACAAGAATTACATGCATGTGCGAAATTTAGTGCATCCACATGCGACTTTACCCGGGCAACGCCCGGGCATGAAATCTAGTATATATATAAAAGAGAGTTTTTTCAGGCAATTCTATTGACTGACTGATTAAAATATTAATAAAACAAACAAATTCTCTAGAGGAAAGTAATTTAGGAAAATATGACAAATATTGTCCCACCTTGAAAAAAAAAAGCATGTGTTAATAATATACTACATATAAATAGTTGAATTGTCTCACATCAAAAGAGAACCCTAAAGTGGATTGATCCTAAGGTATCAACAAAAAAAGCTTCCGAGTCTCTCAAGTGTTGTTTTACATAACTCTTAAAAATAGAGGTGAAAAAAAAGGAAGTTTTTAAAGGTTTTAAGTTAAGATCTTCTTGAGCAAAACTAATTGAAGATACTGGGCTATGACAACGGTTAAAGGAGTTGATTTCAGTTTTCGTTTATGGTCTAAACAAAACATACATGTTCTGAAAACAAAGGAACCTTAAGATGACACAATTACAAGTGGTTGAGCAAACGAGAAATAACAACCAGTCCTAAAATAATCCAGTAAACGAAACACAATGACGGCTAATTAAACATAATAAGTAGGAGAGCAAACAAGAAACGACAGCTGATAAACAAGTAGCCAGACGACAAGACATTGGTTATTAGTTGCTTAAGATTTTTTCTTCTGCTCAGTGTTAGTGTTGGCGTCTGTCAATTTCTCTTTCATCTTTTGTCCCACATTGGAAAATAACATAGGTGTGGTGAGTATACTAAATATAAATAGAAAACCTGTTCCACATTGAAAGATAACCATAAGTAGACCTGGCAAAACCAACCCGACCCGATTGACCCGACCCGAAAAGGCTGACCCGAGACC
>JAGPOY010003958.1:0-12517 GCA_018983105.1 Silene uniflora | reverse complement strand
AATTTTACGACTTTTTAACGGCTGTTATACTAAGGGGTATTGTCGGCACAAAAATGGAACCTCAAGGATACAATGGGCAAATTCTTAAAAACAGGAGTACAATGGGAAATCTGACACAATTAAGGGGTACCATAAGAATTTTCCGAAAATTAAATTGCTCAGGTAGTCTGGTTAGGGTTGAGACAAATGATCGGATAATGTAATTGGGTCGGTTTAGGGTTGGACCACTGGCACCTGGTTTAAAGTTGACACGAACACGAACACGAACAAGAAGGGACCTGATCAGGTCTAGATACATTGTCTTATATCCCTCTTAGGAGAGAATAGTTGTAAAATGATTATTCCCGCCGTTCAAATCTAAAATTTGAAGAGTGCGGTGCAGTGGTGAGACTGGTGACCTTTGAATCCGAAGGAGAGAAATGGAGGTAAGGAAGAGGCTGACGGGAATGGCTGAAGTAGATCATCCTCGTCATCATCATCATCGATATCCCACTCGCTGGAAACTTCGTCATCACGCTCCCCATTTTTCTCCTTTTTCTCGTCCTCAGGTTTTTTTCCCTTATTTTTTCGATCCATTTGATCTGCTTTTGCTTTGCTTTGCTTCGTATGCGCAACTATCACATTTTTCACAAATTCTTACTTGTGAGTTGTAACAGTCTCAAGTTATGACGGCACCCCCAACCGATCTAAATAATGTTGCAAATGAAAGGCGCTTGTGTGATATTTTTAGCTAGTAGTTTCTCTTTCGTCTATCGTCTTTAGCTTTCCGACTTGAATCATCCTTTAGCTTATACTCCCTCCGTCCCGGTCAATTGTTGTCTTTTGGTTTGGCACAAAGACCTAGGACAGAGAGGGGGGGGGGCAATTATAAGATGACAAGTGGACCAAATTGGATGTGAATTATCAAATTGGTCATCTAATGTAATACTAAAATAGAAAGGACAATATGTGACCGAGACACCAAAAAATGGAATAGCACAACAAATGACCGGGATGGAGGGAGTAATTTCTATCTTGTAGAGGTCAGAACCTCCTAATCCCTGCTAGCGTCCCTCGTTCAGGCACATGTATGTATGTATCACTGCAATGAAGCATAATAACCAGTTAGGGATGCCAGGACAAGACACTGTAGTTCGTCTTCGAGTTTCTGTTTTGTCCATTTGCTGCACAATGTGCCTTTACTAGTGTTGAAACAACAATTCTTAAGCCTGCTTGCAAACTAGTTGTGCACCTGTATCAAGTAATCACTCGTACCTCGACACCATTAGACGGTATGGGGCATATAATCATTCATTTCTTTTTCTTTCCTAACTTTTCAGGACAGAGCTATTGTTGCACCACCTTTTCCCTGCAAGGAAAACAAACGAATAAAATATACTCGTACTCTATATCTTCCCAGAGAGATAATATTCGACATCCTGCTTCTTGTTCCAGCTAAAGTCCTGCATAAGGTTGTGCGGTATGTCTGCAAGCAGTGGAACGATATAGTTAATGACCCTTGTTTCATTGAAGCTCATTGTCAATCGTCGTCTTCATCTGGTTATCTTATTCAAAACCCGATAAAGAGCCATCGAGTTTGCTATATTGAGGGAGACAATTCAAGACGAATTGCATTCCCCATTTCTGCCAGAATTCATGGTTCCTTTAATGGGTTAGTTTTGTTTCAGGATTTGCGTAACCCACAAATATTAAGTGTGATTAATCCTGTGACAAAAGTCAAAATTAGTCTGCCGCCCGTGCCCATGCACGGGGTGAGGTTGAATGCTAGGTTGGAAACGGTTCTCTCAAATGTCTGTTTTGCAATTACTACCTGTGGTCATTATAAAGTGGTGGTGACTGTTCATGCTGAAGATCATCGTCCAAATTTACATGTCATGGTATTTACTATAGGCATTGATAAAGCTTGGAGATTTATCGATCTTCAAGGTTTCTCACAGATGCTGGAGTGTATACCCGGGATTCGTCCACGCTTTGTTGCCGGAATCTTGTATTGGTGTTGTTTCACTAAACCTTGTTTTTCCATGGATGTCGATACTGAAACTATTTATCATCTCCCTATGCAAGATAACTTTTTTCGGCCATATCCACAGAGCAGTTTTATAAGCTTGGGAGTAGGTCTAGGCGTAATGCAGGAACATAAGGGCAACAGTAATTATAATTATAGGGTCTGGAAATTGACAGATAGAAAGTCTGGCAAGTGGACTGAATTGGCCAAGATCGATATAACCGCAATTTTAAGAACGATTAAAAATGAGTTGTTTCCTAGAAAATGCTGCTCCCACGTTCCTGCTATGTTGATTGATGATTTCTTCTGGTTTTACCATTCTGTGGACGGGAAGTTTGCTGTGTTTCGTTTTAATCTGACCAACCAAAGCTTTGTGTTTTTCCCGATCAAGCATGCACCGCCATTCTCTAAACTTTATCATCATGTACACTCATTGCTTTCACCCAAGAAATGCTATCCTTGATGTGCTGTTGGGGGATTCGTCTCAGTTAAGTTGGCCAACGGAAAATTTGTGATGCTGCCCTATTCAATTTTATTTGCAGTATTTTTAGGATTATATTGCATGTTTTTTTCTTGATTATTCTGCATTTCAGCCCTATTTTAAGTATTTATGGAAATTGTAATCCCGTTCTGAAGATTTTATTTTATCGGATGTCACATTTTGTCGACAGCATGCGATTATATGTTGATGCTATCTCCTTGATGTTTTATTTTTCGCCTTCGCTGAACTCGGAGTTACCAAAGAATCGCTTTCAATAAGCACGACGATCCTTGTCATACGCATTTTTTTTTTTTGACAATATGGCTACAGTCTACAGACCTTATTAAATGGCTCTAACATAGAAAATATTTGGGACATATTGGCATACATTTCTTATGTCTCGTTAAAGTTTCAGTAAACAAAAACATCGAGCTTTGGCTACAAATGTTCTGCTGCATTGTACAAGGACCCAATTTCCAACATCAAAATATGATTCTCAAAGCAACTCTTCTCGTCTAATTCCATCAGTCATTGATAGCAGAAACTTCATCGATTGCCAGGAGAACTTGGCTGCACATGTCAGATACATTATCAGGAAGAGTTCAACACTGCATGTCCTCGCAACTCCCACCTACCCCGCCCTCCTTTCGAGTCATTACCATACCCTTATTCAAATTATGTGAGAAATTTTGAACAAACGCGTGGAAATGATTTGAAAGAAGGGAGTAACTCGCATAAACATTTAACTTGATCTCACCTGTACTGTGGAGAACTTGGGTTGTATTCCGGACTCAGACCTGAATAGATGGGCTGAAGAGGAAGAGGACTATGTCAATAATTTCATGAAACAAATCACTAGAGGCTTAGAAAATAATATAATGATGCTTCATGCCATAACACAAGCATTCCTGTGAGTCTAGAACAGCAAATTACGCGAACTATACCTGCTTGGACTGTAGCTTGGGCTTGAAGGCGAGTATGATGGTGATGTTGGACTGAAAAAACAAGGAAACAAGTCACAATAAGATCCAGCTTCAGCTAGAGAATCCAGTAATAACTTAGAAAATAAGATCATGTAGCTGAGCATCGGTTTTAAAAACAGATGAAACAGGAAAATCGCGCAAATTATACCTTCTTGGACTGTAGCTTGGGCTTGAAGGTGAGTATGAGGGTGATGTTGGGCTGAGAAAACAAGGAAATAAGTCACAGTAAGATCCGGCTTCAGATAGTGAATTTTAGTAATAGCTTAAGACGTTCCCTGTATACCGGAGCAAGTCGCTCAAATATAACAAATATGGATTTACCTGTAATTTGGAGATGTAGGACTGTAGCTCGGTGAAGTCGGACTATATCCAGCTGATGTGGGGCTGTAAATGGGTGAGGTGGGACTGTAAGAGGGTGATGTGGGACTGTATGAAGGGGAGGTTGGGCTATAATACGAGGACGTTGGACTGTAAGATGGGGAGGTTGGGCTGTAAACTGGAGATGTAGGACTGTATACTGGAGATGTAGGACTGTAAACTGGAGAAGTGGGACTGTAAATAGGCGACGTGGGGCTGTAAGAAGGTGAAGTAGGACTGTAAGCCGATGAAGAAGGGTTACAACTCGGGGACGCTGGACTGTAAATTGGAGATGTGGGTGTGTAAACAGGCGATGTGGGGCTGTAAGAAGGCGAAGTAGGACTGTAAGACATTGAACTTGGGTTACAGCTCGGGGAAGCTGGACTGTAAATTGGAGATGTGGGTGTGTAAACAGGCGATGTGGGGTTGTAAGAAGGCGAAGTAGGACTGTAAGACAATGAACTTGGGTTACAGCTCGGGGAAGCGGGACTGTAAATTGGAGATGTGGGGGTGTAAACAGGTGACGTAGGGCTATAACTCTGCCAAGATGGGGTATAGATTGGTGAAGTAGGAGTGTAATAAGGACTAGTTGGTGAATATTTTGTACTAGACCTATTACAATTAGGTGAAGTTGGGGTCCAGACAGGTGATGTGGGACTATAGCCAATGGACACGGTATTATACACATCAGTTGCAGGTTGACTAGAAACAGGAGATGGAGCGGGAGAAAAACGATTAGCATATGGAGAAAACCTTGCATCTGAGATTGGTGAGAAAAGGGGATTGGGGCTACACATAGGAGACATCATTCCGTCATCATGGTAAGGAGTTTCAGAGACGAAGGATCGAGCAGGTGTCATGCCAGACTCCAGACCACCTCCATAATTAGGGATTTGGAGTTCAATAGCATGACTCAACATCTCCTCGTTAAGATACAATGAACAGCCACCAGTCCCAATCGGTGCAAGTTGCCCTAAAATGATATTTTCTGTGACGCCCCTTAGATAATCGGATTCTGCATGAACAGCAGCATCGACAAGGATGTCAACAGTTTCCTCAAAAGAGCACCGCATTAGAGGCCCAGTATCATTCCGATTGATCCCATGACGAGTAATAGGCATCAGATGACCACGATAAGTCATTGTATCACACAATATTGCCAAATGTCGATAGTTCACATATGACCCATCAAATGATATCACAACTCGCAACTCATCTAGCAAAGCCTTGCGGACAGCCTCAATTCCAAGGACTTCCATAATCTCAATCAAGTGATTACTCGTCGTTCTTTTGGCATCAACATCTTCATGACACATAACCGACAAAAGATTAACACCTTCAGTATCTAGCATCCACTCAGTCTCAGATATGAAACCTTTCTGCTCATCGAACTTATTGACTTTGGTCTGTTTAATAAACACCTTATTGATATCTACAATGCCTTTGAGCATCATCTCTGTCAGCATGTTACCAGCAACCTTTTTCAGGAACACATCATCGTCAGAAAACTTATCCAGCATCTCTGTCTTTGAAGTGTCGTCATTCATCATACGAATACGAAGTATAAGTTTTTCCGCATTGTCATCATTGAAAATACAGGTCAAATCATCACCGAATTCCTGGTTGATCTTCTCAGCAATATCAGCCATGCTCAATTTTTTGTCAACCATCATTTCACGATTCAGCTCTATGCGAAGCAACCAGGGCGAGATTTTATCAGGCGAAACCTCTTCATCTGGCATCTCATAGTAGGACCTGACCAAATCTACATCCTCATCAATTATTGTGGTCATAGGTTCTGGATCGTACCAGACTTCAAAGGCATGTGCCACACAACGTAGAGTAGTATATTCTAAAGCGCACTGGACATTTTTGGCGCTTTCCTTGGTTCCGCTAACTTGAGGGTTCAAGAAGACAGACAAGGAAGGGGTTTTAATCTTCTTCGCCACATTGACAATCTCGGTCAACCTCGGAACACCCAGAGTGACATTCTTGGCACTGACACCAGCATAATGGAAAGTGTTGAGCGTCATTTGAGTAGCAGGCTCGCCAATTGATTGAGCAGCAACACACCCAATCATCTCTCCAGGTGCTACCAGGGACTGTAAAAACCTCGACTCAATCTCACCCACAACCCACTCAAATGCTTCACGATTGAGCTTAAACTCTTTCAGGACACGTTTGCTGGCCAGAGTACTTCGCAGTAAGATGCCGAAGAAGAGGGTGGCATTCTTCTGAGCCTCCATACTCAGAAAATCATCCCCAGGCACAACTTTTAACCTCTCCTGAAGATTATCAATTGCTTCGACAATTTCTATTGAGTGCATATCAGATTTCTCTCGCATATCGACCTTAAAAGTTTTTTGGGCATTCCATATGAGCCTCTTAAGATTTACAGGCAGTGGCCAAGAGTTGTCACCAGTAGCTGCAATCTCCATAGCAAGTTGACGTCTGTCTTGTTCAAGCTTTTCAACTTCAGCATTAAGCACATTGCGGAACTCACAAATGGTTTTCAGATCATCCACATCATCTTTCAACATATAATCTGGCTCCCAGTTCTCGGCACCATATTCGTATCTGTATGTCATGTCAAATTCTGACTTCGTCATTTTCAACAAATCCAACTTCTGGGACTCTATCCATACAGCATCCATGCCATCCTCACCGTAAAGAAACTGAATAACATCCCCAAGGGAGTTTCTAACAGTCCCATCATATTTGACCATAATATCCTCCATAGCCTTTACTAGCCTCCGCTGAATGTAGCCAGTCTCGGATGTTTTGACAGCAGTATCAATTAAACCTTCTCTGCCTCCCATTGCATGGAAAAAGAACTCCTGAGGTGTCAACCCTCTTAGATAAGAGTTCTCTACAAACCCACGACTCTCTGGCCCATAGTCATCCTTTGTGAAATGAGGCAATGTACGGTTTATAAAATGAAAAGGTATCCGTTTGCCTACGACATTCTGCTGTCCCACACAAGCAGTCATCTGGGATATGTTGATAAAACTTCCTTTGGACCCTGCAGTGACCATAGCCTTCAGGTTGTTGCTCTCAGATAAACTCTTCTGTGCAAAACTTCCAGCATCATCACGAGCTTTGTTCAAAACCTACATAAATTGATCACTTTCGCATTTAGATAAGCAAGGCAAATTAGAAAATGAAACAATAAAAAGAACACAAACACAAAGACGAGTCATTCAAGGACCTGGTTGACTCTGTTTTCGAATGAATCCTTCATTGTACGCCCGGGTTCCGGCTCTAACTGTTTTTCCTGAAAAGCTCTGATAAGATTTTTCACTTCAGTCTTGGCTTTAGATATAGTTTCATTAATAATTTCCATTGTAGCAGCATCAGCAATTGTATCTCCGATTCCAATACTGAAACTATTCTGTAATAGCCAATAGTTGACAAGCCACTGAGTGTGACCCAAAAATTTGCGAGCTGCATCTGGGCCAACTTCTGCCCTGTATTCATTTTGAAACAAATTATAAGGGAAGAGCGAAAATTAAATTGAAATACATTTGAATATGTTTCTTAACTTGGACATCTGACCTAGCCCAGCAGGCAATGTTTTTTACATAATAAACAGCAGCAGCTACCTTAGTCCCAAAATATTTTGGGGTCAGCTAACATTAAGCAGAAAAACAAATAATTCATAGTCAAAATATGGTATACAAGTAGATGAAACATGGAACTATACTTGAAAGATTAGTTTAATTTGCATCAACAGTATTAAAAAAAAACCAACAAATGCAGTCCACCAAAACCACCATGGAGTTGAAACATATTTCTCTCATCCACAGTTAGCAAACCAAGAACATAGCAACAGGGCGTTACATACCAAATTACATGAATCAAACTTCCACCGGAGGTCCCTAGCGTCTTCTTGCACAATGTGCCGGTTAGTAGCTCCCCTTTCTCAATCAGAACTCGAGTATCACCAGGGGTCAGGAACCCCTTTTCTGTTTCCTGATGCCATGCTGCAAATCTAACGAGATTTATCTGCTTTGGTATGATAAGATTGAACACTTGCTTTCCCGTCCAAATAGGCCTAGGCTTGAGAATAGCAGGCTGAGGAATACTAAAGTCAAAATCTTCCCACCACAGAAGAATATTCATGAAGACATCCTGAAATCGACGAAGCAAAGAAGACAGGAAGCCATTAATTGAGAGATTTGAAACAGATCAAAATAAATTTGAGAAAAGAGAATAACCCTAAAAAAAACTACCTTTTCTATGAAAGTATCTCTTTTCGTGATTTTACGGCAACCCAAAAGGGTATCCTGCACAATTCCCATGACAGGCTTGTTTGCTTGTGGAGACACGATACATTTAGGAACCATCATCAGCTCGGCAACTTCAGCACGAGTCTCCAAAGATTGGGGAACATGCATGTTCATTTCATCGCCATCAAAATCAGCATTGTATGGTGAGGTCACAGACAAATTCAAACGGAATGTGGAATAAGGCATAATCTTTATACGATGGCCCATAATTGACATTTTATGGAGACTGGGCTGCCGGTTGAAAAGCACAAAATCCCCGTCCTTCAAATGCCGCTCCACCTAGAGTTTAACATCAAGAAGATCCTGTAAACCTCAATTCACTCATAACAAATTCAGTCACAACAGTATAACTACTACATGTATGGAAATTGTACCTTGTATCCAAGCTCCAAATGATGATCACCACTCCTTTTCAAATAGCGGAGATCAAGCCTCTGACCGTCATCCCTTATGATATATTTGGCACCGGTTTTACCAGGTGGAGGATGAGGACCGTAGTTGACAAGCTCTTTCAATCTGTAAAGGAAGAGGACCACCATAAGAGAGTTCCGAAAGTAGAAAATTACAAAGATACATCTGGAATGAGTTGGAACCTTTCAATATTATACGGTGTGACAGTCTCAGGGTATGTGAGATTCAAGGCTATACTCCAGGGAACACCTAATTCGTCAATGTTAATGTTTGGGTCAGGTGTAATGACAGTACGAGCTGAGAAGTCGACTCGTTTTCCCATTAAATTGCCTCTTACGCGTCCTTCTTTGGCTTTCAGTCTAGAACTAATTGATTTGATTGGCCTGCCTGACCGTTGTGTAGCCTGAAAGAAAGCACAATAAGTCATCTGACACTTTTAGAAAATCAGACAGAAAGGGGAACAGACATGAAAAGATCGAAGGAACCAACCCTTGGCTGCCCAGGCAGCTCATTGTCAAAATACGTAGCAATATGAAACTGGAGCAGTTGTGCAAACTCAGAGAGAATGTGCGCTGGAGCCCCATTCCTCTCTTGTCGTCTCAAATTATCATTATGCCGAATGATCATGGCTAGCTGGTGGGTCAAATCATCCTAAACAAAGTATCCCAAACGACAAATCAGTAATGTCAATGATCCTAAACAAAACACTACTCCGCTTACACCACATCAAAAGTACAAATACTTGCCTCGCTTGTTAAAGAAGTGCCCATCGTCACAGATGGTCTTACAGGAGGTGGAGGGATTGGGAGAACTTGAAGAATCATCCAGTCAGGGCGAGCATACTTGGGATTAAAACCCAGCAATTGGCAATCTTCATCGCTTATCCTCTTCAAAACATCGAGCACCTGGAATGCACAAGTTCACAGCACGATAAATAAATAACCATGTGTCTGAAGCCATTCAACAACAAATACAGAGACCAAGTCTATGAAACCTTTTCAGCGGTAAGGTGCTTCTTTCTCTCAACAGGCTCTGGAAGCGATTCCTCATCACCATTTTTCTTCTTCTTATATTCAGCTATAATTTTCATGCCATCGATAGTGAAAGTCGGCTGTAGTGCACCACAGCCACCATGGCTTTTCTTCACAGCCTTATCAGTAATTTCACCTTCCAGATTTATATCAGCATCGCCCTCACATTTTTGTTTACTTTTGGAGGCCTCCAAAATTTTCTTTAGCCTACTTTTCGGGTTTCGTATTTTAAGTGCTGTCCTGAATTTGTCATCCTCCTGCCAATATCAGTAACACAAATACAATCAGTTGCAGCTACAGAATCTACCATCACATAAACATAAATCACTGAAGTTTACACTGAATTATCGCGCTCTCCAAACTACTAGCTACCATTTATACTAATCTTCTATATACTCTCCGCTAAAATTAAACCATTAAAATTATCGAGAAGAAAAATCATCTTATCTCCAAAGCGTAAATTACTCATTTTCCATTTTAAAAGCATCGAAGAATTTTATAATTACACACAATTAATCGTTAGTAAATTAACTCACAGCATTCGTACCTACAGTTGCGTTGCACTCTTATTCCAAAATTGACCTCCAAATTTATAACATAATAATACTAAAAAAATCTTTAAATATCTAAGAAATCTTGAAATAAAAGAACATTACACTTCAGATTACAAGATCATCAAACTTTAATATATCAACACATCATTGAACAATAACAATACCTAACTCAGTCCATATAATTAAATTTTAAAGCTACTTATCAACACGGTCTCATTACGACATGTGTTAGAAAAACCGTCAAATTTAACAAACCGGAAACTATATCCCTAACATGAGTGCAACTAAATTACTAAACTAGTAATAATAACTGCCATTAAGTGCGCATTTAATCATTCTTGAAATAGACACTCCATTTCTTCGTAGTATTATGTTTTATTAAGATATGTTTCCGTAATCGAATCGAATTTTCCATTAACAAAGTACTTAGATTCTCAAATTTACTTTAATTACTCGTTTTAGGTTCATTAATTAGCAATAACAAAGTCAAATCCGTTCAATTAGTAGCAATGCGATGAAGAAAGACCTCATCAGCAAGAATCTTGGAGCAGCCGAAGCAAACGCAACGCAAGATGCTGAGAACTGTCTTTAAGAAAGATATGTGGAACATCGGCTTCGCAAGCTCAAGGTGTCCGAAATGTCCTGGACACTCCGACGTCGCCGCACACGTCTCACACTTTAGTTTACGGTCGATAGTGCCGAGTCTCGTGTCGCTCAGTCCGCCTGGTTTCGGCTTTCCTTTCTCCTTCGTCTCGCTGTACTTGATTTCAGCAACGGACATTTGCCGCTGCAAATTAAATTCACATTCATTCAAATTCAAACAGTAATAATCAAGTTCTTCAAAATCTCGTCTCATATTTTGAAAAACGTATACAATTGTCAAAATTAGGGTTCCGGAGAATTACAATTTCGTCCGGGCTGAGGATTCCGAACTGTATCATATGAACTTTTGCGACCTCCGCCGGTGAATAAGAAAATCGCGTATCCATGATTAGGAAAAATCAAACTTTTGATCAAATTAAGAATATTTGTTTTTCGAGAAAATCGTAAAATTGTAAACTAAGTTTTGTTTAGTAATGTCCGATTTTAATTATAAAATTCTACTGTAGTCACTGGTTGTCAAAAGTTGTTGGAATATCTGGAAATAAAATTGTAAAATGTAAACAATTGACGAGAAGAAGGATCTCTCGCACAATTTTCTCTTCTCCTTACTTCTCTCTCTACGGCTGATGAAAGAGAAAGAAAAGAAGAAAAATATGAGAAATTGAGAACCCTTGTGGTTGTATTTATAGAAGGGGGCTAGGGTTGCTTCACGCTAAGTTTTCGATGTGGGTTGACCTAATAAAATCCCGAGTTTCTTTTTTTTTTTGTGCGTGGAAATAAATCCTGAATTACCTTTTCGGATGCTTGATTTATTTTATTTTATTTTTAAAAAAAGTGTACCAATCGTTGAATGGGTGATTCAAGTCGATACGGGTTGGATTCTTTCGGGTATGTCTTAATGAAGACGGATGAACCATCGTTGATACCGAATAACTCATCCCGAATTACCCGAATGTCTTTCGGTAATTTGGGCTTGATGCCTTAACGAAGGCGGATGAACGACTTGAAATCCTCGTGTACATTTCCCCCTTGGTAAGAGTTGGTCAACTGTTGCGCCTGGCGCGACAAGTCAGGAAAGTATTTAGGAAGGTGGCGATGAACAATGACAATCTGACTGTCACCATCCATGAGATATGCAAGAAGATCAAGGGCTCTCTCTCTCTAAATAATTTAGAGAGAGAAAATTCTCTCAAAAGAAAAAAAAATAATTATGAATCTGAGAATGAAGGAGATTGAGTGTGAAAAGATAGTCTCCCTTCTTGGGAGACTTCTCTTTTTTTTCTCTTCGTCTTCTCCTCTTTGTCTTCTTTTCTTAGCTTTGATTCGAGAGAAAATTTGTTTAGCCATTTTTCTTTGATTTTTTGAACCTTTTTTTAAGACTAGACTTTATTTGCTCTCCATTTTAGCCTAGGAGAGCTTATTTAGTCACATGTCTTATCCTTCGAAGGTGGATTAAGTCAAGAATACTCGTAGCAATTTTTTTGAATTAAATCTCAGAAAGCTATTAAAGCAAAATTTGTAGAAGGTTTTGGAATTCATGTTTTTATGTTTATGTATTTGTCAATAGTGATTGAGTTTGGAGATGTGGGATTATGAGTCCCCCTGTTTTGGATTTTATTGGCAAAATTCTTCCAGATCTGAGTTTCTCTTGTTGTTCGGTTGGCTTCTTTAGCATCTTGGCTGAGCTTGTATTTTCTTTTTTTTTCTTTCTTTTTTCTTTTGTTGGACGTTTTGAGGTCCGACTTTCTTGAGAGTCATCGTCTTCTTGTCCACTTTTTTGATGGTAATTGAAAATCTTTGATT
>JAGPOY010003956.1:0-12518 GCA_018983105.1 Silene uniflora | reverse complement strand
TACGGTTTTTGCAATTAGTATAAAAAGGGAAGAAGCATTAACAAATCAGTTTTATTTATTCTAAAAACCCTTTTCTGAGAAATTGAACGACGCCATAAGCTGCTTCTACCTTTCTATACTATTTCACTTCAGATTCGATCCAGATCTGCAAGTAAGTTGTCTAGATTGATTCGTAATTAGATTGATAATTATTAGTAAACCCTAATTAGAGTAATTGGGGGATTTTGTTGTGAATCCGTTTTTGATTATGTGATGTATCATGATAGGTGATGAGTTTGTGGAGAAGGTTTTGTGATTGATTAATTGTTATGACAGTTGTCTTGAAGGATTTGCTAAACGGTAGGATATTCTTACTCAGTTAAATTGTTGTTTGCGTAAGACTTTCTTGTATGATCATATGTGATTGTGAATGTTGATAAGATTGAGAGAGATTATGATTATTGATATGGTTCCGGTTGAGTGGTCACGGTTAGAGGTGATCACACCCCATTGTCGCCTCGGCTGGTCGTCTCAACCAGGAGGGATGTGCACATTAATGGCTTGGGTTTATTAGGTGGGCGACTGCGGTTTCCCACTGGCGGCGAGGATTACCTGTTGCGTCGGGTAATCTGGCAGGGCTACATGTTGCTACATGTAGTCGGTTATGGTAGAGGAGAGGGAGACTGGTGATCACGTTTGGCTTGTGTTATTGCATTGCTTCCGCTTGTGTTCATATATATGGACTGTCTTACTTTTATCTTCAGTTGACTGACCCGGCGTTGTATTGTCTTATGACTTACTGTGATCCATCCGAGTGGTGAGTAGATTGTTTAGCAGGTTTTTGATGTGCTGATGCTTGGATGTTGATGCGGGATGAGTTGGGCTGTCATCACTTAGTTTATGCTATTTATCATGTAGTTGTAGTCTTTACGTTTGTTTTATCGAGACAGTTGTATTTTGTTTTGAGACCTTTGTAATCAGTTAAAGTGTTATTCAATAAAGTTGTTCAGTTATTGTTTTCTTTGATGTTCACTACCTCGGTTATGTCGAGATGGTAATGCTCCCATATGCTAGGGTAGTCCTTGGTAAATGTAATTTGGTGTATGGGGGTGTTACAAAGTGGTATCAGAGAGACGATCTCGGAACCTGTAACCAATGAATCAATGAACATAGGTGTCTTAATTAAAATGAACCTAGTTAGGAGTTGTGTGGAGCTACCGCAAAGGCTTGGGGTGCACACTAAGCTGCAAATTTGCCTTCACTACTTCTAATTAGTCACATGGGTGTGTCGGGTAACTTGTTGTGTGTGCTTGTCTTTGATGCATGTGTTGTGAATGTGATAAGAGGCATGATGGTATGATGATATATGTTGTGAAAGATATGAGAAAGTCTGAAAGGCATGTTGGTGTTGGAAGTGAAAATGTGTTGAATTGAGAAGTATATATTTTACTTGTTTGATAGTAGAGGCATGACTTGTTTCATCTAGCATGATGGTTTTTGAGGTTTTGAGTTGCTTTGTGTCCACCCTTATGGTTACTTAAGTTGTTTGGGCAAGAGACATTGTTTTGTGAAAGTCGAATTTTGGGAAGTCTGTATTAAAACGTCTATAAGTAGAGTTCTAGGAACGACTTTCTATGTGATTCTAATTGGAGGTGATAGCTTGTTCTCTTACGATTCTAACGATAGGTCACACGCCCAAAACGATCAAGAAACGAGTGAGTTATGCCCGTTTTACAAAAACTGGACGTTGCTGAGAATTGTAGGTAGCTCAGCCGAGCTGACTCTAGCTCGACCGAGCCGACTTGAGCTCGACCGAGCCGATGCTGGCTCGAACGAGCTAGATCTGCGCGATATTTTGGTTAGTTCCTGGAAGTGTCTAGCTCGACCGAGCTATATTTAGCTCGACCTAGCTACCCTTATTCGGCCGAGTACGAGCGTGTACTCGACCTAGCACCCCTGTAGGCGGTTGTTTTGAGTCGGTGGCTATGCCCTTACACCTATATGAGTTGGAAGTTATGTGAGCACGTATATTTTGGCTTCTTAATGCTTTGTTCCACCTATATATTGGTTTTCTTGCTCGAGTTGGTCGAATCCTATTAGGTGGAGAGTATCATCTTACGTATTAGTATGGTTTGTGAGGAGAATATGTGGTTGTATTTGATTATATGACGGATAAAAGTAGGGATTGATGAGTTATTGAGTCGAGGCGCAAGTTTGAGAAGTAGATGAGTGATATGGTGGTGATGATAATATTTGGCCAAGTAGTAAGGAAAGTTTGCGGAATTTAGGAATGAAGGAATTAAAGGTACACGAGAGTCGATGAAAATTGTGATTAGCACGGATTAATGGAAGGAAATATAAATAATTATGTTGGTTAAGGATAGACGGAGTAGAGAGACACATAGTAGTCGAGTGTATACCGCGATGTAGAATTGTACATGGGTTTTGGGTGACAATTTGATTAATAAAAGGCGAGCCTAGTGTGTAAATCTTTAGAAAGTAGGGGATGAGGAGAATCTTGGTTTCTAGAAATGTTAAAATTATATGCAATCAAGTAAGGAGGAAACATTGAGTAGATGGACTTAAGGGTAGGAGAACGGAAGTTGTCGACGATATTATCAAGTGTAATGAGGCAAGAAGGATGGAAGTGAGTTGAGTGGATATTCATGAGAGTTATGAAACGTAAGAGTAAAGAATTATGGAAAGTACGGAGTATGATAGTGAGGAAGTGAGATCAAGGAGATATTTACCTATAGGATATGTGAGATGACATATAGCCATGAGTATTTGGAGAAAATAAAGGACGGAGCATTTGGTATGTAGGGTGATCGCATGGTGTGAGACCTTGGTGGTAAAATAGAGTTTAGAACGAGCATGAACGGGAATAGTACAGAGAATTGGGGCAATTAAGTTGATGGGATTAATAGAGTGGCTATAGGGAATTGGTTTTCAGGGTGCAAAGAGGCTTTAGGTAGTGATATAGAGAGCATTGATCAGGAGGTTGAGTGTTAGTCATATGGTCAAGTGCATAGAAGTTTAACCTTGAGTGAGATATACCTTTTTCTAAGCGGTAATTGAGTGATCAGGTTTGGATAGTTAGATTTAATTACGGGTCTATGATATATATATGTTTATGATAGCAATACGAAAGAAAGGCATACGAGTAGTATGATAGAATTAGCATGACTCGACCTAGATGACAGACGACTCGACCGAGCTAGGAGAAGCTCGACCGAGTCAACTGTAGCTTACCTGAGTGGAGAGTTTTTCGACACTTTACAGTAGTTTCTGGAAAGTACCAACTCGGCCGAGCGTATGACAACTCGACCGATCTGAGGCTTACTCGACCGAGCAGGGTTTTACGTGGGTGCAACTGTGAGAATTTAATGACATAGAGGTGAGAATTTATTAACATAGTGGTACGAATAGCTGACATTACGTGTGTTGGACTGTGTCAAGAGTTGCAAGTTTCATAGCAATGAAGTTTTTAAGGATTGGTATCACGATTAGTTATGGGCGGTTTTGGCGACAATAAAAAGAAAGTTTGAGGAGCTAGTAGGTGTATGATAATTTATGGATCATAGGTAATGTTGTGGGAATTGGTGCATATATAAGAAAGAGGGGACTATTGGTGGTATTGAGGAGTTAAGGTAGTGGTTTTGTTAAGGATTTTGGTGGTAACAATTGGATGGTGCACAAGATGATTAGAGGCATGAGAACTGTTGGAAAAATAAAGCCTTGGAGTTATGAAAGCTTATAGATGTAGAGGTTATAGTCGACTATGAGTGCCATGAGATAGTGATAAGAAGAAGGAATAGCTAAAATCCTAGTACTATGTGGGTTACGAGGACGTAACAGTTGTCTTAAGAGGGGTAGGATACGACGAAGAGAGAGTGTCGTGGTCATATGAGTTGTAGTATTTTCGGAAGTGTTGAACCTGGTGATTTATATTATTAAAGGTATAGGTGATGCTAGAGCGATGATGGTATGTGTATGGTTATAGAGTGGGATTTCAGGAAAGTATATGTGTATGGTTATAGAGTGATGATGCATATAAGTATGATTTCGAGAATGCAAAGGGAGGAGAGAAGAGCGGACACTCGCGTGAAAAAATAGGTGAGGCGAAGGCCTCTATTTATACTAATCACGAGGAGGAATTTAGAAAAAGGTAGAAATAGGAAAGAAAATCCGGAAATATTCTGGAAACTGGGAAAAAGAGACCCAGGAAGAGGCGCATCAGGTGCCGCGACCTTTCCAAGAGGCGCAACTTCTGCTGCGTCATCTCTTGAGCTCTTTCCTCCTCATCAAGAAAGATTTCCGTGTTTCAGTTTAGGAATTAGGGAAGATGTATGATTCCTTATTCCGTAAAAGAGATATTTCGTAAATAAAATAAAATAAATATCTAATTAGGAATAATTTTCTAGAATATTCTGGAACATTCCGACTTGGTTTTAAGACGGTTTAAGAAATGGAAACGATTTTTGACCCAGACTCTAAATGTACTCTAATTACTGTCAAAACGACCGTATCAGCGCGTAGATGACGACCATGAGGTTGACTCGACTGTTTGAGCTATCACTTGTCGACGAACTTACGAAATGTCATAGATCGCTCCGTGTAATAAAACCTGCGGCCCAATCATCAGTGGGTTGTTGGCGGAAGGTGCAGAAACGAGATATCTACAAACATTAACAGTCATTTTTGTCAATATTATTCTTGTAATAACTACAGAGTAATACTAAATATCTACATAATATTTAGAGAGTAGAGAACCACTTTTTATTTTTTATTATTTGCCACATGTCTTTGTTTAGTACTCCCCCGTCTCATTCATTCATTTACCCTTTATTTTAATCATAAAGAATATTGTAATCGATGGTAAATAAGTGACTGAGAATCTGAGATATAGGATGTGAATAAATTTACGACTTTAAGTTAGCCGTCAAGCCCCAACTGAACTATAATAAATAAAACAATGAACTTTGTATAATTTATGCACTTACTTGTACGTTTAATAGAATAATCTAAAAATCATACTTCTTCCATTTTTCAATTATTTGTTTACTTTTTGATTAAAAACTTCTCAAATATATATAAAATTTAAACAAGTATTTTGAACGATGCTAAATAAGTGTGATGTTTATGCTAAATGAGTAGGCATCGATGAAATAATCGATGAATTGGCCATGGTCACTATATTGGTCTAGCTTCGTCTATGGTCACATGCACTTAAAGAGTAATTTACCCCAACCAAAATCGAACCATTAAATATGAATTTGAAGAGTATTAGTTAAAAGCAATTTATTAAGTATAAATATTTTTTTGCCATGTACATTATAAATATTAAAATAATTGGCTTTGTTGATAGAAAAGATTAGAGGTAGGAAAACATTCCTTAATTCATGCCCCAAGAAAATATTATCACTCAACTTTTAGCAAACAATAAAAAAACAACCTCATGCTTGTCACATTATCCGCAAACTTTTCGCTACTCATGCAACTAACTGAGATTTTAATGGAAACAAACTTAACTAAAACAAGGAGATAAAAAAAATAAATGAGAAAGCTCTACTTAAAACAACAATCATTTACAAAAAATAAATATGACTAGATTTATAAAGAAACAAATAGGGGTTTCATGCACAATAAACACAGAAGTAGGTGCAGTGTTAGCAGCATTAAGAAATAGTTATGACATTTCTACGCCTGAAGAATATCAAGACATTGCCCTTCAACAATCCCTAAAATCCTTAAGATCACTAATTTTCAATCCTCAACAAGAATGGCAATTTATAGATCCCTCAATATACCTCTCCCCTTTCCTAGACGTTATTCAAAGCGACGACGTCCCCGCTGTTGCCACTGGTGCCGCACTCTCGTCTGTCCTCAAGCTTCTTAAGTTGGAGATCTTTGACGAGAAAACTCCGGGATCAAAAGAGGCCATGAATGTTTTGGTGACGGCTGTCACCGGTTGTAGGCTCGAGCGAACCGATCCACTTACTGAGGAAGGCGTATTGATGAGGTTACTCCAAGTGTTAGCAGGTATAATGACTCATCCTGCATCTTTTCTTTTGAAAGATGAATCAGTATGCAATGTTGTCAACACGTCCTTCCAAGTTGTCCAACAATCGACCAATAAAGGAAATTTACTACAAAGAACTGCCAAGTATATTATGCATGAAATCATGCAAACAGTGTTTTCTCGATTGAATGATATGGAAGTTAAAGAAGGGGAAAACTCAGAGTCAGAATCCGAAGAGGATGAAGATGAGGTTTTAAATTCTGGATTCGGGTTTCGATGTGTGGTTGATATATTCCAATTTGTGTGTTCTCTACTGAATGTGGTTCAAACTATTGAGGTTGATGGGGTAGTTTCTCAGAGTAATGACGAAGATATTCAAATTTTTGCACTTGCTTTGATTAATACTTCCTTGGAGTTGAGTGGAGATGCGTTTGCTAAGCACCCCAAATTGCTTAGGATGGTAAGAGATGATCTGTTTCATCATTTGATACATTATGGGATCAGATGTAGCCCTGTTGTTTTGTCCATGATTTGTAGCACCGCCTTAAATGCCTACCACTTCCTTCGCGGGTTAGCTTCACTTTTCCTTATCCATATACAAGTTGTTTTAAAATACTTTAATTGCTTTAGAATAGGTTTGAACTTGCTCGTGTAATTTGTTCTCATATGTGATATTGTGGATCATTTTGAGTGGGAGTCAGTTTAAGCTAGACCATTATGAGTCAAATGGTTACAGATCGTATTATTAGGGTACTTTTTACAATTTTTATCATTTATATGATGACAAAATTTTAGTGTAATTTCAAATATTTTAATCATTTTGAATAAGATCTAACGGGCCAGTGACTTTGTATTGTGTTAATAATGATAAGTCAAGTAAAGTCTCGGCAAAAATGGTTAAATTTAGGCCAATTATTTCGGATAATTTTGTCTGGTTAGATTTGGTTACTTGGTCAATTTGTTCTAGTTCAGTTACTTTTGAATTATTGTGTCTGGTTCTAATTCAAGCGTTTGGGGTTAGAGACGAAGTTAAAATTAAATCAGAATATGAGCTAGTTTTCATTCTAAAAGTTTTTCATACTCATTACTCATAGTATTCGCACTATTATTTTAGTCTCGTTGATGTCAATATAATGACTCGTTAGATTTTTTTGACAACTACAAGGGCACATAAATATTTGAACGTAACTTTGTTTATATATGAATTATATGGATTTTTTAATACAAATAAACGGCCATACGCGTCTACAGGCAATGAGAGTTGGGGAACACAATCATATTTTATCAAATGATTCATTAAAGTTTATATGTGATGAAATTCTAGACTAATAAATGACAGTTATTCTCTTGTAACTTAATAATATTTAAACTAGTTGAAATTTATTCTACTAATAATGAAAGAATAAATAATTAGTGAAGTGAACTAAATAAAAAGAACTCCATCAAATACAAAAAGCCCACTATAAGGTTAGTGAAGTGAACTCAATAAAATATGTTATTAGTTTAAAGGTTCATAGTCGATGATAAAAGTACTATTAGAAGTATATGCATAATGAGTTGGTTAATTAGTATTGCATAAAGTGGTCCTATAATAAATTAAGGAGGAGAAAATAAAACAAAATTAATAATTAAAGTAATGTTAAAATGAAACAAATAACTACCATATAAAATCAAAGAGATAAACTCGATCTTCATCGTAAAGGAAATTAATTTTATAGTGCTAACCACTTTGACACATTCAAATCGAAGACGTACTCTTGCTTCTATTTTTACATAACATTACTAAAGCATAGCCAAGTTCTGTATACCACTAACTTGATTTGTCCCTCAAGTTCAGTCAAGTTATTTGCATAATTAGATAGTTAGTTCAGTTTTCTAGATCTTTGAAATATTACTAGCAATAAAATTGCAATAAAAGAGAGAAGTATGCCTAAAATTTTATAATGTTACATTTGTATTTGCAGGTCTATTAGGCTACAACTTGAAGCATTCTTTGTGTATGTATTGTTCAGAATAGCAACATATGGGAGCACGGTCCAATACCAAGAAGTAGCTATGGAAGGGATCATTAATCTTTGCAGACAACCCACATTTCTGATAGAAACTTATGTAAACTATGATTGTGCTTTCACAAGCTGTAATATTTTCGAAAATATGGGTAAGTTACTCTGCAAGCAGGCTTTTCCGGTGAGTAATCCTTTAACAAGTTTACAACTTCAAGCTTTTGAAGGCTTAGTCATTATAATCCACCGAATTGCGGATAAAATCAACCCAGGAGATGTTGATTTATCGTTTGATCCATACCCAGTTGAGATTAACGAGTTCTCGCCTTTTTGGGATGAACCAGTAAGAAATGACGATGACCTCGAGACCTGGATTGATTCATTAAGGTTAAAGAAAGCTCAAAAGAGAAAGATATTAATCGCAAGTACCCATTTCAATCATGATGAGAAAAAGGGTCTTGATTACCTGAAAATATGCGGGTTGGTCCCAGATCCCCCGGATGCAAATGCTTTGGCCTATTTCTTTCACTTCACTCCTGGACTCAATAAGACTGCTTTAGGAGATTATCTAGGTGATCCAGATGAGTTCCACCTTCGAGTACTTAACGAATTTACAAGCACCTTTGATTTTACAGGTATGATTCTTGATAGTGCCTTGAGAACTTACTTAGAGACGTTTAGGCTTCCAGGGGAATCTCAAAAGATTCAAAGAATCCTTGAAGCTTTTTCAGAGAAATTCTTTGATCAACAATCATCTGAAATGTTCGAAACAAAGGATGCTGTGTTCATATTGTGTTATTCTTTGATTATGCTTAATACGGACCAACACAATCCACAAGTTAAAAAGAAAATGACCGAGGAGGAGTTCATAAGAAACAATAGGGCAATTAACAATGGCAAAGATCTTCCTCGAGAGTATCTTTCTGAACTTTTCCATTCTATTGCTAGTAATCCCATCACCATCTTTGCTCAAGCGGGTTTAAGTAACGAAATGAACCCTAGTCGTTGGATTGAGCTTATAAGCCGATCCAAGATTGTCCAACCTTACATTACTTGTGACTTTGATCATAGACTTGGAAGGGATATGTTTGCTACTATAGCAGGTCCCGTTGTTGCTTCTCTGTCTGCTATTTTCGAGCATGCTGATGATGACGAGGTCCTAAATGAGTGTATAGAAGCCTTAGTTTCAGTCTCTAGAATAGCCCGACATGGACTAGAAGACATATTAGATGAACTTGTTGCCTCTTTATGCAAATTCACCAACTTATTGAACCCATACGCATCAGCAGAAGAGACATTATACATATTTGCCAACGACATCAAGCCGAGAATGGCAACTCTTGCGGTTTTTACTATAGCTAATAAATTTGGGGAGTCTATCCGAGGGGCTTGGAGGAATATTGTCGATTGCTTGTTAAAACTCAAACGGCTCAAACTTCTCCCTCAATCTGTGGTTGACTTCGATATCACCACAACTTCCTCAGGTGGGTGCCACACTAGAAAAGAATCAATCTTCAGTGGTGGTAAAGGTATGGGACGGTTCTCTAATCTATTATTGGAGAGCAATGAAGAGACATTAGTCTTAGGTGGGAGCGAGTTTGAGCAAAACCTTAAAGTTATACAACAATGCAAAATTGGGAATATTTTCAGTAATTCATCAAATTTAGAAGAGGAAACACTCTTAAACCTAGGAAGATCTCTTATTTTTGCAGCTGCTGGAAAAGGGCAGAAATTTACCACTGCAGTAGAAGAGGAAGAAACGGTAGGATTTTGTTGGGATTTGATTGGAATAATTGGGTTCGCGAATATTGACAGGTTTGCAACATTTTGGCCTGCATATAATGACTACATGATTTCAGTCACTCAATTTCCTCTCTTCTCTCCAGTACCCTTTGCCGAGAAAGCTGTCATAATATTCTTCAAGCTGTGTCTCATGATGCTTTCTTCTTATCATGCCGACAAATACCCTGAAGAGTTATTATTTAAGTCTATCAACTTAATGTGGAAACTCGACAATCAAGTTCTAGAAACATGTGGTGAATTCATTATGCAATCAATTTGCACCATTTTGAATGACTACCCAGGAAATATACAAACAAGTCTCGGGTGGAAGACACTTCTCACAATGCTCTCGCTCTTTGGTCGCCATCCCGAGTCTCATGATCAAGCTGTCGACACGATAATACAACTGTTATCCGATGGGACTCATCTAAACAAATTCAATTACCCGTATTGCATTGAATGCGCTTTTAATTTTGTTGCACTAAGAACAAGCGTAGTTGAGAAAAACATACAAATGATGTCTTTAATGGCGAATTCGGTTAAATTCCTCATCCAGTGGTATCGAGATTACTCAGACCCCGGAAGCAGTATGAGCAATTCAAGTATTACAAGTAATTCATCAGTGGAAGAAAACTTAAAATTGGGCGGAAACAATTTCACCCTGAATTTATTCGTCAAACTTGGAGAAGCCCTTAGAAAAACAAGTCTAGCTCGTCGAGAAGAAGTTCGAAATCAAGCAGTAGCAAGTTTAAAACGGTGCTTCGAACTTGCAGAAGAACTTGATTTAACCTCAACAAACTGCATCAACTGCTTTAATTACATCATTTTCGCCATGGTTGACGACCTTCATGAGAAAATGCTGGATTATTCAAGGAGAGAAAATGCAGAGAGAGAAATGAGAAGCATGGAGGGTACGTTGAAGAATGCTATGGAACTATTAACAGAGGTCTTTATGCAATACTTGAAAATTATAGTAGATAATCCTGCATTTAGGACATTTTGGTTAGGATTGTTGAGAAGAATGGATACATGCATGAAGGCAGATTTGGGTCCACACGGGCCATCAAGAATGCAGGAAATAGTGCCGTTATTGTTAAAGAAGATGATTGCTGCAATGAAAGAGACTCAAATTTTGGTTCCAAAGGAAAATGACGATCTCTGGGAGATTACTTATATTCAAATTCAATGGATTGCTCCTTCTATTAAGAATGAGCTTTTTCCAGATGTTGCTTGATGATTATATGTTGCAACTTGGGGTTGTGTAGTTATCTTTCATTTAATAACTTCAAATGTTATAGTGCATCTTGGTTTGGTTCAATTTATATGCATGATTTCATATAGAATTGTTAATGATGTTGTTATTGTGGCTTCCTTTAGAAATAAAAATAAATCTCTCCTTTAAGTTAGTATTAGTATTTGTTAATCTTATTAGTTTCTCTCGTTTTTGTGTGTTAATGTTATGCCTGACAAATTTAACAAATGTAGGCAATTGAGTGATATAAAGAAAACACGATGATATGCCCTACTAGCTCCATTATTCATGATATGCCTCACAAATTTAACAAATGTAGGCAATTGAGTGATATAAAGAAAACACGATGACGGTGAAATTAGAGTTTACATGTTCTTGATCACGCGGATGTTATATAGTAAACTCAAGTTGATGGACATTAACATTGATAATGTGAATATAGTCTGTCTTTTTTTTAGTTTATATCGTTTTAGCTTAAGTATCTTTGTGATCTTAATTATTCATTTCTTACTTCTAAATATCACATCATTCGATGCAAACGGTGAGAACGAATAAAACCAAATAAAAAATACGTACAAACACAATATAATCTGTAATTTCTCTCTCCTTCCTCAAACTAACAGCCCCCGTAACATTTTTAATGTAACATTCCCTCATCTTCCACATTACCACAATCACCAGCCGTCGCCGCCAACGGCCACCACAGCAACGCCGCCACATCACCGGCGAACATACATGACGTCGGCGCAACACCGGCGAGACTGGTGAGCATCGCTAATCCCCGACATTTCCACTTGTGCATGGTGTTGTGTGTTTCATTGTCGGAGCTTTAAT
The DNA here is from genome assembly GCA_018983105.1 of Silene uniflora. NCBI lineage: Eukaryota > Viridiplantae > Streptophyta > Magnoliopsida > Caryophyllales > Caryophyllaceae > Silene > Silene uniflora. Next base: position 646 of record JAGPOY010003956.1, on the reverse strand, counting down.
CACATTTCTTATCGATCTCGGAAGCTCCGGCGAGATCCTAGGACGCAGTATGGTTTATATATTAATGTATCTCAATCCAATTTAAATGTTCCTAATAACTAATTGTGTGTATCCATGTCGAACCGTGGTTAGCATCCTTAAGTTCGCCGATGAGCAGCCTACCGCCTCTACATCACCATTTTCCCTTCGTTGGTTTTCCCATCAATTACAATGTATCTACAAGATTTTTTCATGCATCTGACCACTTCCTTAATGTATCTAATAATAACACACAAAATTAGTTATCAGGTACACTAAAGTTGGCTTGAGATACATTATTATAGAAACTAGATACATTAATGCGGATCTCGGTTCGCTGATGGTTCACCGGCGATGCTGGTTATCGCCGTCATCGGTGTCGGCATCATATGAGTGATTGAGTGGTGAGGGGGAAAAAGTGGTGGTTAGAGTTTCGAAAGAGAGGGGAAGTAGGGGTGGTAAGTCAGAAATTAGACGGCGGGGTGTGGAGCGAATGGTCGTTTGCCGACATGGGGGTGACCTTTTGGTGGTGTCGCAGGTGGTCAGACGGTGAAGCAGTGGGTCCTATGTTCACAAAACAGGAAATGTCGTGGGTTGGGGGGTGCTTGATGGTATCGCCGGAGTTTTG
>JAGPOY010003955.1:0-12522 GCA_018983105.1 Silene uniflora | reverse complement strand
GGGGGTCACTCGGCTGGCCGGTTGCCAGGCCGAGAGGGTCAAGTAGCCCAATGCTGTGTGACACGTGGTCAGTGAGCATTGGCTCTGGTCAAGATGTTGACCCGGTCAGTCGGTGCAGAATATGCCCCATCAATCTTGATATCGTGTATTCCCTTGGGACTTGCTAGTGTCATCGTAGAGTATGATTAGTGACGATAAGTATGATGACGTGTGATCTAACCCGGGATGAGCCACCGATGACCGGTGGACTCTCGAACATTACTCTCTTGATGCAGGGATGATACTCGTTGTTGCGAGTCGGAAATTGTGAGCCATAGGGAATGCGCCTAACCGAGTGCGAGTCAACACTAGGCCGGGTACTAGATACTCGATCAAGTGGACCATTTTCTAGAATTTGAAAAATTTTCGGGAAAAAGGGTGCTCCACCGAGTGGAGGTGGACACTCGACCGAGTGCAACGGTACTCAATCGAGTGGGCCCCGTGGTAAAAGCTCTTTTATCCCACCATTTTGACACCATTCGATGATAAGAGTTAACTCAGATGGTAAAAACTTTTTTACCCCCCACCATAAAGTTAATGGAAATGGTTCAATTTTCACATGCGCTCGTTTGAAAAAAAAGAAAAACAATTTTGGCACCATCACCGTCAATGGATCCCATACGCATGTGACATTGACAATGTGAGATAGAGAGGAGAAATAATCTAATTCATTTATTTTTTTATTATTTAATTTCATTCTTCGTTCTTTTAATTTGCTGTCTATAATTTGATCTAAATTTCTGGTCGCCAATTTGAATTTCAGGTACACAATTCCATTTCTCGTCAATTTTCCTCCATTTTTCTGTCCTCTTAACCTCAATCATCATTTTCCATGATTATTCTGGATTATCAGCTGTTTAATTATCTCAATATTGTAAGCTGATCACATGAATGCTTGCTAAAACATGGAGGTCAATAATTGCATGTATTTATAAATTGTATTATCAAGTCAATGTAACAGTTGTTGTTTTCTTTTACAGAGATGTTGTTGATCATTGATGCCTGAGGAATTATTGTTTGAATTTCGTTGAAAAATTGGAATTGGATTATTAAGATTAATTAAGGAGAGGGAGAAACAATGAGTCAATCAACGATGTCGAATTCGAGCGATCATGAGGATGAGAAGACGGAAAGAGAATTTTATGCAAATGGCACTTTTATGAAAACCGCTGAAATTGAAGCTAAGCTTGATGAGGGTAACATTCAGGAGGCTGAATCCTCTTTGCGTGAGGGTTTATCCCTTAATTCCGAAGTATTCTTTCATTTCTTCTTGTTTCTATTATTTCTAGCCAATTTTGCTTGCTTGCTTGTATTCTACCTGTTGTCCTGCTGTCAACTCATATGCTATAAGGCGGTCCGAGAGCTGATATTTGATTAATGCTACAATGTAGCATCTTTTTTCTTGTTCCAGGTCCAAATTGTGAATGTGAGATTATAATAATGTCAGTATGTGTAGCCTTTGTTGAATTTGAATTATGTGAGAATTTCGGGCATAGTGGAATTGAATCTGTGTAATCAGTTAGGTCTTGAAGTTAAGCATTGATTAGGGTTCTACTGCCCCCGCTGGTGGCCTGAAACTTTAAACTTTTTAGTTAAATTTTCCAACTGTTTTCGCGTTCCCCTTACACCATTACCTGTTCGCCCCTGCTGGGATCAATTCCTGGCTCCGCCACTGGTTCTACAGGTGGAAAAAGTTGTTTTAGCGATCATTGAATTCAATGCACCTTTCTCAAACTTGTAATACTGTTTTCTCTTTTTTCCTGTCATCAAGTTAAGAGAAAAGTGCAATCTGGGTCGTCTTGTTGATTCCGTTAGTCTAGAGCTTTTGTGCTTAAAAACTGGAGTTTATGTTAAAGGCAAGAAGCTAAATAATGTAGAAACTAGAAAGGGCTGTATTGCTGTTATGCTGTGGTTGTTGAATGAATCTCGTATATCAAGCTGAAGAAGGCTGTTTGTTTGGGAAGAACTGATCTTGATTCACATCATTTGGGAAATAAGTGAATAATCTATACCTAAATATTTTCTTAACTGTCTGGTCTCTAATGAAGGCTGTGATGTGTGACTGACTTCTTCTTGTCTCACCCATACTAACTAGAGTCTTACTAAACCATCGGATGTAGGAATACCCCAGCGCGTAATTTGAGGAAGATACTACAACATTACCCCCAGTGCTTCATTGACTCCAACTTGTGGCGGGGTAAAGGGGGTTATATTTACGATGCCTTTCCTCCGTAATAAAGACACATAGTGGCTCTCCAGATGACCTATAATGAAAATTGTGTTGTTAAATGTATAAACACTGCTACTTCAAGACAAAAAAAAGCATACAGAATTACAGAGTGAGTCTTTGGCCACCGTGGAAATGAAAACAATTTGCTTATAACTTATCTATGAAAATCAATTCCAGTACTCCACTAAAATTTTGTTATCATTGGTTTCTCTTGGGAACCGGAGAGAACACTATACCTGGGCTAACTTTCTTCACAACAAAAATTTATGTTGTCTTTACGACGTGATTGTTCCTTTGAGTACTTATTTTCTTGTTTCTAGATGAAGTTGGCGTTAAGTATGTGTAACTTAGATCCTTGAAGCATGTTCACAGGATGCGAGAGCCCTTTTAGGAAGGTTAGAGTACCAGAGAGGTAACATTGAAGGAGCTCTTCGTGTATTTGAAGGTATTGATCTTCAAGCCGCTGTCCAGCGTTTTCAACCATCTCCTAATGAAAAGTCGGTAAAAAAGGGCCGCCCTCGGGGTGATTCTGTGCATGATGTCCCACAGCATGCTGCTGGCCTAATTCTTGAGGCTATATTTCTGAAAGCCAAGTCCCTTCAAAAGCTTGGAAGACTAACAGGTACATCTTTGGCTCTGTCTGTCAGTTCACTTTGTTGGCATCCTGTACAGCTTTACCTTTTTTTCCTATGAAGAAGAGAACTATAAAACACCAAAATTTATACGAGAGGCAACTTTACCCCTTTGAACACAGACAGATTGTTCCAGATAATCTAAAATGAAAATTGGAACAAATGACTGGGTGGTGGGCTCAGATGTAAAATGATGACTGTTACTTCACAGAACATGTCTCACTAATGGTAGAATACTTTTGCAGAGGCTGCTGCTGAATGTAAAAGCGTCCTTGATGCAACTGAGAAAATATTCCAGTTTGGCATACCTGATCTGCAAGTGGATACTAGGTTGCAAGAGACTGTTAGTAAAGCTGTAGAACTCTTTCCTGAGCTTTGGAAGCAATCTGGGTGTCACAATGAAGCTATTGATGCTTATAGGCGTGCACTTCTTAGTCAATGGAATATCGATAATGATTGTTGTGCAAGGATTCAAAAAAAGTTTGCAGTGTTTCTGCTATATAGTGGTGTTGAAGCTGCAGCACCCAGTTTATCAGCGCAAGTTGAGGGTTCTTATATTCCAAGAAACAATTTAGAGGAGGCAATTCTACTGTTGATGATACTTATACGCAAATGTGCCCTTGGCAAGACCAAATGGGACCCGTCAGTCATGGAGCACCTTACCTTTGCATTATCTCTCTGCAATCAGACCTCCGTTTTGGCTAAGCAGCTTGAAGAGATTATGCCCGGTACATTTAGCCGTATTGACCGTTGGATTGCTTTAGCACTGTGCCACAGTGGAGCAAGGGAAAACAAAGAAGCATTGAATGTATTACGAAAGGCTTTAAATGAAAATGAAAGACCAGGTGATCTCACGGCATTATTATTAGCTTCCAAAATTTGCAGTGAGGATCCTCTTGAAGCTTCTGAAGGCGTAGAATATGCAAGAAGAGCTATTGCATGTACCTCGGGAGATGATGAGCATTTAAAAGGTGTCGCTCTTCGTGTATTAGGACTTTGTTTGGGAAAGCAGGCTAAAGTGTGTTCCTCAGACTATGAAAGGTCTCGGTTGCAGTCAGAATCGTTAAGGTCATTGGAAGAGGCTCTTGGGTTTGAGGGAAATAATCCAGATCTTCTTTTAGAGTTGGCAGTTCAATATGCAGAGCATCGAAATCCAAATGCTGCTTTGCGGTATGCAAAACTGTTCATTGATGAAACCGGTGGGTCAGTATTGAAAGGTTGGCGGTTACTTGCCTTGATTTTGTCCTCTCAGAAGAGATACTCAGAAGCTCAAGTGGTCATTGATGCCGCGTTAGACGAGACTGCAAAATGGGAGCAGGGACCACTGCTTAGAATGAAAGCTAAGTTAAAGATCTTTCAGTCAAAGCCTTTGGATGCAGTCGAAACTTACCGTTACCTGCTAGCACTGGTTCAAGCTCAAAGAAAATCTTTCGGTCCTGTCAAAAATAATAGTCAGGTCAGTCAAATCTAAAATCCACGAGTTTCTTCTTGCTAACTTGTAAATTGTAATTAATTTGTATAGGAAATTATACATAATTCCTTTATGGTGCTTGGTAAGATCCCAAATTGTCGGGAATCATACATGTTATACATAATGAGTATGAATACAACACTCATTACGTTATAGTTTTTGATTCTTATATACTTGCCAAGTTTATCCCAAAAATCTTTGTACATAGACATATATTCCTGTTTCTTTTTCTTGACCTTAATCACAATGGCTCAAGCGTGATGAAATGACATTAGTATTATCTTGCAGGTTGATGATGACAATGTTAGTGAGTTTGACGTTTGGCTTGGTCTAGCAAATTTATACTCTAATCTTTCTCACTGGAAGGATGTTGAGGTCTGTTTGGAGAAAGCGCATTCGCAGAGGCAATATTCTGCAGAAACGCTACACACCGAAGGTGAGTGGTAATATGTCCGCTAAACAATAATAAGGTGCCGTCTTTCTTTGTATCAGAGCTTGCATTTACTCCTTTTTTTGCTAGCATCTGGGTTGTGTGCCCTTCCCGTAAAATTTGCTAAGGACTGCTTAGTTGTTATTTGTTAATACTAAGTTTTGTAAATGTTGTGGACTAGCTATAGCCTCCTTTTCAAGTCTCACATGATCTAGGATGTAATTGACTCTGTGTGTATTTCTTACAGAAGTCATCTAGCTTAGCTGATAAACTCATTGCTCATTGATTCTTATTTAGTGCATCTGAAACCCGTTAGAATCAGGGTTACCCCTTTGCTCCCTTTATACAAAATAATTGTACTCCTATATATGATCCACAGTTTACCGACTACAGAGGTCGAAATTATCACTAGAATATCCAATTTTGCTTCCTCCTTGCTGACCAACTTAGTAGCCTTAGTCACCTTATTTATCAAAGGCCGTAGGAAAACAGCCCCTCTCTAGTTAAGAAACGGCACCTTATTTACAATTGCATTTTGCTATATTATAGTCATAGTAACATTTAATAACACGAAATAAAATAAACTTGCTTAAATTATAATAGTAAAAAAAACTTTGACCAAACACTATTAACTTTTCCCATGATCAGATTATGGAAACTCATTTTCAAAAGTAAAATCACTTTTACACTAGTTAGGCCAGACATGCAATAGCATAGCGAGCTTTTTACTTCATTAAGAGGGAAAACTAAGGACGGTATACTAACTGATTTACACAAGGTCCCTTCTATTACTTGCTTCAGTGGTTTAACGTGAGAATGAATTTTCACACTATGGAGTTGCTATGCTTATTCAGGAATAATGCATGAAGGGCAAGGACAAGTAAAAGAAGCTTTGGCAGCTTACACAAATGCCGTTTTACTTGATCCAAATTACGTGCCCTGCAAGATACTGCTTGGTGCACTTCTATCGAAGTTGGGACCAAAAGCATTGCCTGTCGCGAGAAGCTTATTGTCAGATGCATTGAGAGTTGAACCTACTAACCGCAAGGCTTGGTATTACCTTGGTACGGTTCACAGGGAATGTGGAAGAACAGTTGATGCTGCTGAATGCTTCCAGGCTGCCTCCATGCTTGAAGAGTCCGAACCCATTGAAAGTTTTGCATCAATCATCTAAACCATGGCGTGTCTCGTTTTCAATTTGACATATATTTCCTCTCCTTCAAGAGTAAAGATTCAGGAGGTATTCTTTTTTTTGGCTATTTTTTCGTTTTTGAAATCCCAAGGAAAAAAAGATTTCATCCTTACATAACCCTTTGTTTCCAGCAACACCAACCCAGGTAGAAGAGAGTTAACACCTTCAAGCATTGAAGCTATAGAAAATACAACTTTGAAACTGTAACTTTATTTTATTCAATTATTTAATATAGAAGCATAATTTTTGGTGGAATTCTATAAATTGAAACACGAACTGTGTAATTAGTTAAAGATTGTTGCTCACTTCTGTATAATTGCTTTCGGAGTTTCTTCACATTTTGTTAACTGATTGATTGTTAGTGTTGGTAAGGACGAGTCAAGTCATCGTTAAAGATTGTTGCTCACCGAGATTAATTAGTGGTTACAGTATTATCCTTGATTCAACTCCTATCCTATGTGATAATACTAGTGTCATTAACATTCAAAGAATCCGATACAACACTCGATGACTAAACATATTAACATTAGACACCACTTTTTACTTTATCGTGTGGAAAAACGTCAAATCTATCTTAATTTTTGTAAAACGAAAAATCAAATAGGCGACATTTTAACAAAACCACAGAAAAGAGAACAATTCGTAAAACATCGGTTGAAAATTAGTTTGTCAAATTGTGCATAAACTTGATTAACGAATTACCTTGCATGATTGACTAACGTAGACATTTTACGTACCTATTAAACTAAGACGATTTTATGTTAATATGAAACGAATTAAATGATTAATCGACATGTAAAAACCGTCGTGTAAAATCGCTATAGGGATGGAGGCACTCAACTCAAGTGATTGTCCTACAACCATCAAATCCTAGTAAATGGCGATATATGGTTGGGTGTTGAGGGAGGTGTAGCCGACTATGGTGAGGTCATGAGTGGGGCTAGGCGGCTAGTAGATGCACGGGGAAATTCAAACTCCTCTAAATTCAAACTTATAATCATGAATTCAATTTTCACTTATAAATTTTTCACACACATTCACCTCACACGGCACACCAATTTGATGATGACGAGTTTTTCAACGAGAACAAGGAAACCGTGTCAAAACCAAAACTCAAAAGCCCGAAGGATGCAAACACGATCAAGATTGAGGAAACGGAAAATAGAGGTGGTCAAAAATGTTGAAGTTGATGATGAAGTTGATGAGAAATCGAAAAGTGTCTTGATTGCTATTGAGAAACCCTTAGACAAAAATAAGACCAAGACAAGCCTAAACCCGGTTGATCGACCTAAACTGACCCTTAACCTCATTTTGCCGAGCCTAAGCCAAGCCTATTCAATTCCTAGTCCTTTTTGCTAACTTGGCTTTTTATGTTTTATAATTATATTATGCTAATCTCGGTTATGTTGTTAATTATTGAACCATTTATTTTGTATGACACTAATCTCCGCATTCTTCCTACTTGATGATGTCAAGAGGGAAATTTGTTAAAATTGTGCATGAGTGATCCAATGACTCTTAGGCTTGCGTACACCGTAAGCATGCTTAGCTAAAACGATTATAAGTTCTATTTAGGTTAATTAAAAATCTTACCAAAATACAATGATTATGTATATGCATCTTATTTTGATCATGTCCATGTATTCAGGCTGGAAATCACACTCAATTTTACTTGTCTTGCCATTATCAAAGGAGGGAAATTGTTGAAACCCAATTTGATAGTTGTAATGTTAACGATGCTTAAGACAAATTAATCTCATTATTTATTTAATCGTGTGCATCTTAAGTTTTAGTCTTATAGCTCGGAAGCTCTAATCGTCAATGAAGAATGCACAAGGATGATCAAAGATGAAAAATGTCATAGATAGAGTCAAGGTGTTGTAAGAGATCATTAAACCCGTATAAATACTAAGTGTGCTTCAAAATACATAGTGCAGTTCACTGTGTTTTCTAGCTTGCCCCTAAAGAAAATATTTTGAAAATATTTAAACTCTTGAAAGTCGCTTTCCAGACTTTCGACAAACCTTATACAGTTCAGAAAAATTTGGTTTGATCATTTAAATTGTAAAAAAAAAAACTTACCAAAAATGAGTTGTTTACTTTTACATTTATGGAAATGTTTATGGTTGTCATGAACACCACCATTTATGGTAATTTCTTGATAAAAAAACTTAACTTATATTTGTGTGTGAGTGGGCAGCAAGATTACTTAGATAATTGCTTGCATAAGGGTCTCCGTTTACTTGTGCAAGAAACCGTCCAATGCTAGTGTTATCCAAGCAAGCTTTTTACAATATTTTTAATACTTTGACTATAATGTTGTGTGTTATTTTTGTGTGTGAAGTATACACTATTTGGACATTATTATAAATACCATACTAATTTCGTTTGGACAAGTGTGTAAAACAAACATTTAAATCGAAAAAGACTTTAAGCTTTTCGAGTAAACTTGCAAAATCGTTTATCATTCTTAATGCTTTAAGTCGTGTTTTGCAAAATTATTTCTAGTCTTGTAAAGAGCTAGTTCGTTGTAATAAGAAATTTATTCGTGTTCGATAATCTCGTGTTAAGAATTTAAACGTTATCTCCTCCGTTCAATTGTGTGAACATATTGAGATTCACGTGCCTTGTAACAAACCGAGTAGAATCAAACCAAAGTCTTAGGATATAGTTATCTTAAGAAATTAAGTCTTATTGCGGAATAACTTTTAAGCAGAAGTCTCGGAAGCGGAGTAGCTTTTTGAGCATAGAGTCTTTCGGCGGAGTAGCTCAAAGTAGAAGTCTTATTGCGGAGTAGCCTTAAGCAGAAGTGTTGGAAGCGGATTAGCTTTTAAGCAAATAGCAACTGGAGTAGATTGGGGAGTTGTTTTATTATTCGAGGTTTTAATTTGTATGAGATTACATTATTTCTTAAACGTTCAATAAAATAACGATGGATGTAGGTTGCGTAGTAGTGACCGAATCAGTTTTAAAACATTGTTCGTTTCGTCTATTTACATTTTATTTCTGCTGCACTTTAACTCTCTATCTTATTTCAAAATTCACTCTTGATTATACCGTGACTTATACTTGTTGAATTGTCGTTGCATACTTCTAAATCCATATATAGTTCTAAGTATCAACCTCTCCTTTCATCTAAGTGTTGTCAAAAATGTTTTAAGAGTTTTAAAAGAAGCTTTTAGTAAGATTACATTTTTTAAATAGACACCTAATTAATTCACATATTCCCTCTCTTAGGTGTTCTCACCCTTGACTCTTCAATTGGTATTAGAGCCTTGTGCTCTTATACTGGTTAATTACCAGAGAGTTTATCCTATAGTCATGGACGGGAAACATACTAAGTACCTAGCTTATCTTCAAAGGGGATAACTACTCATGGTGGGAACTCCGTATGGAATACTATGTTAAAAACACGGATTATAAGTGTTGGATCATAATTCAAAAGGGACCCATTGCTATAACGTTTACTAACCCTTATTGGACTAGTGCTGTAAAAAGTGAGGAAAATTATGTCGAGGCTGATTATCGTAAAGTCGGGAAAAATTCTTAAGTCATGTCCATTCTTCAATATGGCATCGGTGAACAAGAAATAAATCCGATTTCCGAATGTTCCTTGGCAAAAGATGTTTGGGCACACTAAGCCTTGCTCATGAGGGAACGTCTCAAGTTAAGAAGCATCGTATTGACCTTCTCACGAAACAATATGAGATGTTCAATGTGATGAAGGACGAGTCAATCAATGATCTTTCTTCTCACTTTTCTAGTATTGTTAATGAACTAAAGAGTATAGATAGAAAGTTTGAATCCGAGGGAATAGTCCGAAAGATCCTTCGAAGCTTAAGTGATAAATGGCAACCGAAGGTGACGGATATTGAGGAGGCTAAAGATCTATCCAAATTGTCCATCAATGAACTAATGAGCTCACTCATGGGGCATGAGTTAACTCTCACGAAGCGTTCGGGTGAAAGTTCCAAATCTAGAGGATTCGCACTCAAATCAACCTCAAGTGATGAGGAAGATGATGGAGATGAGGAGGAAACAATGATTACATGAAAGATGGTGGCTATTAATGGTTAAGATCCCACAAATTTTAACAATCTAGTAAAAAGCATTTTACAAAGAAGAAATTCTACTATTGGTTGCTTTGTATGTGGTGAAAGAGGTCACCAAATGCAAAAAATGTCCAAAATGAAAGGAGAACGAATCTAAGGATGAATGTGACTTTACTAAGAAAGATTTAAAACACAAAGTAATGGCTGCTATTTGGGGTTTGTCAAATTCTGATGAGGACGAGAGCTTTGAGGAAGAATTAAACACCAAAGTATGTATGATGACTCATACCAACAATGATGGTCCCAAGTCTTCAAATCATAAATCCGTGAAATGTCTCATGGCACATCCTGATGATTCTGACTACGATTTCGTCATTAAAGTAAATCATTTCAAGAAAAAAGGTACGATTCTTTTCTAAAAAAAAGTGTGTTTAGTTTTAGATCGATATGTTGATAAATGTCGTGGTCAAGATGAAAAACTCAAATCTATGCTAAATCAACTTGAGGAAAATATTGGTCTAAAAGATTGTCTAGATGAACAAAAACAAGATTGTCTAGATGAACAAAAACAAGATTGTCTAGATGAACAAAAACAATATTGGTCTAAAAGATTGTCTAGATGAACAAAAACAAGATAGCATTTCATCATGTCTTGCGAATGAAGTCAGAAAATTGAAAAAACAAAACGTAATTCTTGCTAACGAGGTCAAACTGTTAGAAGTCACTCTGACTTCCACGGTGACTTCTTCTGTTAAAAATGAAAGCGAGTTATTGCTTAATCATGTTTTTGTTCTAACTAAAAAATGTGACTCCTTGTTAGTTGACCTCATCTTATATCAGAGTCAAGTCAAAGATCTTGAACAGATAACTAAAATGCTAAGTGATGAGGCAGACCATGCTGAAAATGCTTTTGACAAAGTAGGACGATTAAATCTTGACCATCCTGTTAAAATTGAAACATTAACCAAAGAGCTAAATGAATGAAGCCTAACAATTTTGGACTTTCTCACAAGTCAGTCCTAACAAAATGAAAATAATGTTGGACTCATTTCAAACGCAACAGTAATAATCTTCATTGTTGCATTCGAAACCAAGACTCAAGCAAAACCGATTTTCGAAGAAGAAAATATGTTGGCCTTCCCGAGTACATCATTTGTTATTATTGTGGACAATTTGTGGTAAGGTTGGTTATGTATTTAATGATTGTCCTAAAAGATTAAATGACTTAGTTAAGAACATCAAGGTTGTTAAAAAGGTGTGGATCCGTAAAGATTTGATAAATTATGTGATTCACAAGAAGGGGCCCAAACTCATTTTAGTTCCTAAACTAACCAGTTGATCTTTTATAGGCATTAGTGGGAGGCCGCAACAATTGGTACTTGGATAGTGGATGTTCACGTCACATGACGGGAAGTGAAAATCAATTTCCCTCACCAGAAGCCTACAATGGTGGCACCGTGATGTTTGGCGATAATAAGAAAGGTGAAATAATTGCAATCAGGAAGGTTGGTAAGTCACCGTCACAATATGTCGACAAAGTGTTGCTTGTCAAAGCTTTGAAGCATAATCTCCTGAGCATGTCTCAATTGTGTGATGACGATAATACCGTTGAATTTTGTGCTAGTGAACGTCGCGTCCTAAATAGTAATACAAGGGAAATTGTTCTAGAAGGAAAACAGGTTAAAGATGTATGTATTCATGACTAATCTTTGTGCATTCACTACGCCAATTCTGGCCATCAATAACGAGCGTATCATAACGGATTAATGCATATAATAACGTCACTTAGATTACCATTACCCAATTATTGGCGGAAACCTAGACCGCGTCATAACAATAATGGATTCCAAGGAAAAACCGTTGTTATAATGCCTAGACAACGACTTCTTATAAAACCGTTGTAACGAACGGTTTACGGTTCCCAAAACTTCGTTGTATAATCACACTCTTGTCAACGTTTTTATACAACCGTTACCAGTTTAAGAAAACGGCCTTTGGAAAACCGTTACGAATTTGGTACAAGCAACGGTTTTTGGTGCCCGTTGTTATTTTATAGCTACGTATTTCCTGTAACCGTTACTATTTTCTATTATGAAAAAACGGGTTTTGATTCAACCGTAGTCAAAAAAGTATTCAATTTGACCAAATTGACCACTGCATGCATACCTTTATCAGTATACTTTAATAAATATTCAGTTTGACCAATAATAATTCTATTAATTTGACCAAAATAATTCTATTAATATGCGCTAGGTTAAAATCCAAATTACCAAACATTTTACTCTCTAAATTTCTTTCTTTCTAAATTTCTTTCTCTCTAAATTTCTCTCTAAAATATGGCTGGTCAACCGGAGGTGCAATCACGTGTATCCTCATTACCCACCCGTTAGTCAAACTCCTCGTTGGGAGTTTAATTAATTTAATTATCAAGATGTTTGTTTTTTTGTGTTTGTACTTTTTTTTTGTTATAGTTTTT
>JAGPOY010003954.1:0-12522 GCA_018983105.1 Silene uniflora | reverse complement strand
TCCGGGCCGGGTGGGCCCGCACTTTTGGTCAGCCCTAGTCCATCCTCTTCAATGTGGATGCTCTAATGCATAAAATCTAAAGATGATCATGGGCCAAACCAGTGCGCTCTTGGTCTTGAATGAGAGAGAGTCCTAAAAGGATGGTCCATCCTCTTCAATGTGGATGCTCTAATGCATAAAATCTAAAGATGATCATGGGCCAAACCAGTGCGCTCTTGGTCCGTGCCGGGATGGCAAAAACAGCCCATATTTGTGGGCTGGGCCGAATGTATGAGCGGATTTAACGATCCCAAACCAAATCCTTAGAGCTAAATCGGGTTTAGGCTTGACCAATTTGATCAGCAATAGTAAAATCCTAGATCCGTGGGAATGTGGGAAGCCTAAACACAGCGTAAACTCAGCGTTTACCAGGTACTGAAGAGACGACCCCTTGTTGAAAAAACACAAAGGTCTCATAATTACGTCAACGCAACGTTCAAAACAGACTCATTCGTTGTCTCAGCCCCCAAAACTTAACACACACAGACAGACAACAAACCTACTACATACCGAGTCTTCCTTGTATATCTTCAATTGTTTACATATCAAGTTTCAAACTTTCCGCTCTAAACAATCAATCCACCAAAACCCACTAATTTTTTCTCTATTTTTTTTTTCTGTCATTGTGCCGAATTTTCAAATTTCATATCAAAACAAGTAAAAAAAGAAGGGTAATTAGCTGGTAAATCTCTCAATTATTAGATATAGATTGCATATTTTACAGTTTTATTGACTGTAGACAGACAATTCCAAACACAATTGCCTAACAAAATCAAGTGTTTCTGAGTTGTTCTTTCTTGTTCATCAAACTTCCCGTTTTTTTTTTGTTTCTGTATTTTCATCTTTTTGCATTGTTTTACTCTTTATATCTGATTTTGTTTTTCTGTCTTAGATCTTATCAATCTACATTTGAAGTGGGTGCATCCAAAATTACCTGATTTCTCAGGTATTAATTTGCAATCTTCTTACTGCCTCCGTTCCAATCATTTGTTTACGTTTGATTAAAATACGTCTCACAAGAATTAAGAATTTAAGAAGTTGAACAAACAATTGGGGTGGAGAAAGTATTTTAAGTGCTTGCTGTTTTCCAAATTTTTGTGGGGTACTGTGAACATTCTAGGATATATCTGGTTTTACCCAGTAATTTTATTGTTTCATTGATGATGGACATAATTGTATGATTACATCTAGTTTTTGTGTATCCCTGTACATGGGTTTCCAAACGACGACAACATTGCCCTAGTGCCTCAAATGCTTCCGCATATTGCGGGTACACGGGGTTTCAAAGTTATAGAGTTAATGTGGAATTTTGGGATTTTGGCTAGTGCCCTTGTCCTTTTTTTGTTGGTAGTTTGTTTAATTTATAGTATGAATGAATGTTGATTTTCGAAGTTTGATAAGTATAAGTAATTTGATGGTTCTGGAGTTTGGATTTTCTTTTGGCTGGTAGGTTTGACAAGTTGGTTGAATGAAAATTTGTTTAGGGTGTGGACATTTTTTTCCCTGAAAGTTGGTAATCTAATTGCTCTGAAATTTATCATAATTCTGTGGTCGGTGATTTGACAAGGTCAATTTCTAGTGAAATTTATTTGTTTGAGTCAACAAATGTGTGCTGTATGCACTTCTGCTTTCTTATCTTCTGCATTTGGCTATTTCATTTTTGCCATTAGTAAGAGCAAAACTTCTCTCAAGTAGATTTTGGAAGCCATAGTTTAGGTTCAAATAAGGTGATAAATGGTGGCTTTCTTTCTATGCTGAGTATTTCAATTATGTGTCGTAGCACAGTTGCGTGGTTTGAAGTTCAGTGTGCTAAACTCGAACCCAATTGTCTGACCTAGAAGGGAGTTTGTCCGCTAACTAGACTGGTAGAGTTGCATATATTTTAACCTAGTTGAGGACAGGTTGCGTTTGAGGTACTTGAACTTGCTTCTTGAACTGCATCGAACAACAAACGACCACATACCGTAGGTTTAGGGATTCTTTTGTAATGTGATGAATAAAATTGTTTCTACATGAATTTTCATCCTTCTTTTGGGCTATTTGAAAGTTATGAGTATAATTTAGGTTTCGAGAAGGTCATCAATTGTAGTATCATAATATGAACTTAAGTTCATATGCTAGTTGGGAAAACATGTGAAGTTTGCCTAATAGAACTGTCTTCTACTTTTTTTTGCAGATTCAGGTTCAATCATTGTTTGAATTGTCGTTTTATTGATTAGTGATCAGTTCTCAGTATTTGTGTTCAAATAGAGGGAGATCAATTTTAGATAGTTGTAAGGAGACAGGCCATGTTTTGGTAGAGCTGTGATTCGTGCTTTGAATATGAAGGCTCCAGATGCTTGGCGTTTAAGCATGCAAATCTTGCCGATGCACCAGCGCCATCGACAAGCTTCCAAGAGACCCATGTGGATTTTGGTGCTGCTTTGCTTGGTTAGCTTCTTTCTGATTTGTGGTTATGTATATCCTCCCCAAAACACCTCCGCTTGCTATGTGTTCTCTTCTAGTGGCTGCAAAGCTTTTTCCGATTGGCTTCCACCCACTCCTAAAAGGGAATTGACTGATCAAGAGTTGGCATCTCAAGCTGTCATCAAGGAAATGTTAAGAGCTCCACTTCCACCTACAAATAGTCCGAAAATTGCTTTCATGTTCTTGACCCCTGGAACTTTGCCTTTCGAGATGCTCTGGGATAAATTCTTTTCCGTAAGGCTCTTTTATTCACGTTTCACTGTTCGAATTTTTTCTTTCTGTCTGATATGCACTTTCAAGTGTAGATGATTAACTACTCATTGAATTTGATTGCTGAAATTACTTTCTCCTTTTGTAGAAAAGATTAAAAGATTTAAAACATTACTTACAAAGGTTACATTTGCATTGTAATGTCCATAGATATAAGTGCTGTCTGAATCTTTTGCGTCGATTATACTTGTAGTTTGTTTCATCTTCATTCTAGCTTAATATACTTCTCAGAAGGGTATGTTAGATTGCTGGGACTGTGTTTATATAGAAGCAAATATCCCACTGAAAGTTGGTTAGGTTTATAATTTTATATGTTAAAACTTAAAGGGGCCTAATATCTAGAGAGTTGATGTTGTGATTTTTTTTTTTCTTTTGCTGAAGTGTTGTTCTTAGTAGATTTTGAATATAAAGGAATTAAGTAAGATGTTGAAGATGGTCTTTGAAAAGGATTTATACCCTAATATCCATATCCAAACCAAAACCAAAGATTACCGATCCAAACTTAACTTTCGGATCGGATATCCAAAAATTCGATACGGATATCGGATAGGTTTGGATAATCGGATTTTTTTTTCTTACCCCTAGTATCCGGGACTAACACTTGACTCTGACTCAAAAATGACTTGGCGTATAATTCAGGGCACTGCGTTGTAAACCTAAGATATGAGAATTTTCTGTTAAGTAGCTGAGCCCGACACTTGTATGTGTGCCTGTGTTGGATACGTCTACCAGTATGATGGAAAATCTCTCCCTTTTCTGTTGTTTGAGTGTCAGAAAGAATGTGATAGTGTGATGACAGATCTCTTTTTGTGCATAATTTTTATGATGACATTGTACATTTTGTTTGGCAGGGTCACGAGGGCAAGTTCAGTGTTTATGTACATGCATCACAAAGAAAACCTGTTCATCAGAGCAACTATTTTATCAATAGAGACATCCGCAGTGACAAGGTCTGATTGCTATCTGATGTTAATATGGTCATAATAATTCTGTTTTTTTGTCATTAAATACCTCAGCTAAGATTGAATAACCGTCTAAAGCGTCTCCACTTTTTCGGAAACTGATGCATGTGATGTAGGTTGTACCAACAGAGCCAGTCTCTTTGTGATGTCATACTCATACTTCGTGTAGGCAATTGCGAACCACTGAATCACTTCTGCATATTCAATTTTAGTTCACCATCCTACTACCCACCCTAGCCCTGAGCTCCTGACACCCCTGATACTAGGATTCCTTTTATGAGACGCCTTTTTCAGGATGAAAAGAGAAGATTGTTATTAGTGAGACTTCTGAATTCACTTTTACCAAAAAGAAACTGAAAGAAGATTAGGGTTTTTCTATACTTTGCCGGAAAATCACTCTCTACTTTTTTTGTGTGTGAATATGAAAATCCAATTTTCTCTTAGAAAAACTTATTTTCCTTCAGAATGAATGTTAGTTTTTTCCTCATTATCCCCCACCCCTTGTGTTCTTTCTCTCTTTTGTATACCAAAAACAACACAATTATCCAGTGCCTCAAAGGCTTTATGCTCATAATGGGGAAGGGTGATCGATTGCACGCAACCTTGACCCTATATTTAAAATACATAGTGGCTTTCTCGGATTACCTACAATGAATATCACGTTGGGTAATGCATGGTACTTCACAATATTAAAAATGTTTTTGCTTTATATCTTTGGTAATTTTCGTTCACCACAGTCCACAACTATGGATCCTGCGTTCAACTGCATAAAATTTTTTATTTTCAATATAAACATGTTCAATATTTTTTTTAAAACCAAATAGGTCATATGTCCTTCATGCCTTCCCTCCTAATATGTGAGACTTAGGAAGTTGTATCTCCTACCTCTTGATGGAAGAAAGGCAGTGACTAAAATTTTATATAACAACGAACAATTTGTGATGCATTAGGAAGTATTCTACACATAGAATATGAGCTGACTGTATTACTTGCTTCATATGTTGATTTGTTAACAGGTAGTTTGGGGTCAAGTCTCTATGATAGATGCAGAGAGACGCCTTTTGGGCAATGCTTTGAATGATCCTGATAACCACCATTTTGTTTTACTCTCTGATAGGTGTGTATATTTTCTATTCCATCTATGATCTATTTACTTTCCCTAATTTACCTCTGCTGGGTTTTGATTAATTGTATCTTTGTATTGCAGTTGTATACCATTGCATAAATTTGAATACGTTTACAACTATCTGATGTACTCAAATTTAAGTTACATTGATAGGTAAGTACAACTCTTGCACACCATCTCTCTTTAATTTCCGCTATAAGCCTATGAAGCAGTCCATCCAGAGGATCTTATAAGTCTATTGTTTTCCAGTTTTGTGGATCCAGGTCCTCATGGAAATGACAGATTTTCACCACATATGTTACCTGAAATTGAAAAGAAAGATTTCCGTAAGGGTGGTCAGGTTTGGCTTCATAACTTTCCTGTGTTTTGTGTTTGTGAAGCTGTTATAGCCAAAATAAACTCGACACGAACAGAACTGTCAGTACTTAATCAAATAGGGGAATTATAAACACAGGTCCACAAGGATTATAAATCTGCCTATTTTTGAGGATAATTAAATGGCTAAATCAACCAAGAATCTTTAGCCTTTGATTTAACATGTAACTTCTCTTCTGTCTACACATTGAACCCTCTATCTGAATTGTTTACTCTCTGATAGCTTGGACTGTGTCTTAACAACTATTTTTGACGTTATATCCGACTTAGTCATATATTTTGTCTTTTATGCTTTTTTCTATCTTCAATGTTAATTTGATGTTTAGGAGTATCCTCTACCGACAATTGGGCATTCTTCTGCGGGGTACAAAAAGCAAAGTTATGGATAGATTCTTCCCTGTTTTGGGGGATTTCATTCACAAGAGTCAAGAAATCTTTGGCCACTTGTTTAAGAGATGGGAGCCCTTACCTCTCACACCAACCAACTCTTAGGCCTTGTTTGGATGAGGGGATTGGGAGGGAAAGGAGGGGGAGGGCGGCATACAAAATCCCTTGTTTGGATAACAAATGGGGTAGGATGAAAATGGAGGAGGAGGAGGAGGAGGAGGGATTTGATCCATAGGAGAGATTTGGAGGGAAAACTCCCCAACCCCTCACTTTCCCCTCCCCTCCCTTTCACCCCATTTTTAGTATCCAAACAAGGCCTTAGTCTTGGTTAAAAGGGTTTGCTTATTCATCAATACGTCATTTGTTTTTAGCTTTCGTCAAGTTTTTATAAGTTGGCTAATATATTTGACTGCATAACACATACTGATTATATATATGTTATGCAGTGGTTCACTATGAAGAGGCAACACGCATTGATAGTTGTATCTGATAGCCTTTACTACTCTAAGTTCAAGAACTACTGTAGGGTAAGCTCTTTTCTTTGGCTACTTATGAACAGTTGAACGCTAATACTTACATCACCATGCTTGCGTGTATTATTGCTCCCAAGTTCTCCTATTATATTTAGTTAGTTTGGAATCTGGAAGGTCTTTTTTGAGATGCTTGCGCAACACATCATGTGTAAATATATAATAAGTGACGGGGGTTTTTCTGAGCCGTCCTGAAATTTTGATTTGTTTCTAATCTCTTTGCAGCCTGGTTTCGAGGGACGCAATTGCTACTCTGATGAACATTACATACCTACTTTATTTAATGTAAGCATGACTTCTCTAACAGAATTTTCGCTCTTGAGGGGCGGTTAAATTGTTATGGATGTCAAAATTCTGAATTATTTTTTTATTTAGTATTATAGATGTTGAAATGTCATATATATATTTTTTTTTTTTGGCATGTTTAGATGATCGATCCAGAGGGTATGGCAAATTGGTCAGTAACACATGTGGATTGGTCGGAACATAAGTGGCATCCGAAGTCATATAGGTTGCAAGATGTCAGCTATGAGCTTCTGCAGAATTTGACGGTATGATATTTCCTTGTTTATGAGTTTAGGCTATCTGTATAGCTTGTTGTTTTTCGTTTTATAAGTAAAGATGTCATATAAAACACAGTTTTCTTGAAGCAAAAGCTTATGGAATCACTAAAGGTATTCGTTAGAGGATCCTTGATTTACATACATTATTTTATTAAAATTGCTATGACGGACTTTTAAGTTGGAGATGTTTACAGAAGCCTAGTCTGATTACCTATATATTATTCTTTTTGGCACTTCTTTGATTCTTTGATGATGATTACCAGTATCTATCGACTTAGTCACTTAGTGTAGTTTTCTCTATGGTGATAAGAAAAATTAATCACTTAGGATGTGATTATCAGCTATAAGCTTTCTTTAGCGCGAGTCTTGTATAAGACCGGTTTCACATGTGGTCAACTCAAATCCTTATTTGAATGATATTATTATTGATGAGCTGGTCTCACAAGTGACAGTGCGAGGCCATCTCATATAAGTTTTAGCATATCAAATAATTCTTTAGATTTGTGGGTTGTTGACACAAGGATATATATTTTGAAATTTGATACAAGGGAGCGACTAAGTAGACATCCACACGATTGTTGCATCACAAATGAAATTTTGATTTATAATTTGTTTTTCTCCTTCTTTAGTTGTATATTTGTTCTACTTTTATCCACTAGATGCTGACGATGCTCTTGGCTCTTCATCTACCCTTGGGGTAAAATATAAAATTATTCCTTCATAGATCTTCGCCAGTATCAGAATGTTTAATCTACTTCAAGATTGGGATTGTTCTTCTGTTAAATGTTCTCGCTTTCATTCTTATAGCGACTTAATACTGATTGTCGCTTTCGACACTACTTTTGTTTTGCAGTCTATTGATGAATCTTTGCATGAAACCAGCGAGAAAAGGGTAAGAATATTTATGTTTTTTTCCCCGATATCTGTCTTTACGCTTGTACTTGCAAAAGTGTCGGAACCGTTTCTTTTATAAAATATATTCAAGATTTTTGGCTTAGCGTGAAGCGTCTGAGTTTCATTCGCATTCCCATTGAGTGTCGGACACGGTTTGCATTATGCAATGTAGTACGAAGTATCATAGCTAACAAGTGTAAAATATTTATTCTGAGTATCACTTTTTTTGTGAGTTGCTTGCAGAAACAAGTGGATATAAAGCCATGTTTATGGAACGGAGCAAAACGTCCATGTTACCTTTTTGCAAGGAAATTTTACCCGGAAACTTTGAACAAATTGACACAACTCTTCTCCAATTATACTTCTGCCTAAGTAGTGCAAATCCAGGTGAATTCTTTTGGGTTGATGCCCTTTCAACCCCCATTTTTCTGTTATATAGCGCGCTCACTGTTGTACATGCCCATCCATACACAATCATTGAAACACTCGAATTACCGCTATCAAGCAGCTCAAACGTCGTATTTTTCAACTTAGGAAAGAATGAAACTTGGCGACTAGTGTTTTTCCTGAAATGCGAGTGCTTCTGTAGATTGCGGTGACACAATGATTATTATTTTCAATCATTTTTGTGTAATTTTGGCATTCTGAGAAATTCTTTTAGGTAGATAATAGAAGAATTTTTGGAGCTCTAATTAATGAAATTGTTTCTGGTTCTGGTACACTTGGTGTTTTGTTCATGCAACTATACAAGTGCTTCTTAACAATAAGAGTTAGCTTATGTGGTAAGAGCTTTCCTACTCCAACCATGAGGTTGGTGATTTGATCCTTATTCGTGATATAGTGCGCTTATTTGCGAGAGCCATTTGTACTTTCGGAGTACAAATGACGTGTGTAACCCACTAGAGTAAAACTACTTTTATTCATCCCTTTCTTTAGTCTCTTTTATACCAAACCAGTAAATGCAGCAAAATTGGCGTGATAGTTGAGTTTGATGTTTCACCCAAATTGGTAGTACAACATTGTTTCAGTGTTTCAATTACTTCCGCAAATTATGGGGTAAGGGGAGTTGGATATGTACACAGAGTTACTTTTGTGTTAGCAACAAGAGGTAGTTTTTGAAACCCGGAATAAAAATTGCGTTGCAAACCGCATAGAAGGACCACTCCTTTACAAAAGAAGGAAGTGCCTCTATCATAATTAAAAATTAAACTCTAATGAGTCTTTAGCTCCATTGAAAGGTGGATAAATTGCGTAATCTTCCAGGAAAATTGGTAATAATAATAAAATGCCTGATCTTCCAGGTTTTGTCAAAACACAAAGGGTAAACGATAATTAAAAATTAAACTGCTATACGATAACTAACGTTCTGGTCATTTGTTTACCGTTGGTTTTGACACAAATACCAAGGAAAGAGGAGGGGGGTCAATTATTGGATAACAGTGTGGATGATCAAATTGTTCATCAAATGCATTTCTAAAATAGAAAGGTGGTAAACAGTTGATTGAGACGCCCTTAAATGAAATAGATAAACAAATGACCGGGATGGTGGGAGTAATTCAGCAATTCTAGGGTGTGGTCGTCCTTTCCTAGTAAATCGGCAAAATGTGATCACTTTGAAAAAAATGGTCATTTTTTAGTCTCGTCAGTAACCTACTATACCCAAAAGTGGTCATCATTTACCCTATTTTTCTGGTCGCACGTACGTAGTTAGATTATAGATGCTCCAATAATACACACTACTATGTTATGAAAAGATATGAATACGAAAACCTAGTGCTAAATTGCTAATTGCCGAAATCCTAATCTCCCTCGTCTTACGTATCCTCACAACACCTTGTTTCTTCGTTTTGCTTGGGTTCAGTTAATCCTTGAGAAACAACCAAACAATGGGTAGATCATCTGTAGGTGCAACTAAACGGAAGAGATTATCGCCATCGTCATCGAGCATTAATAATTTGACTGATGATCTCTTGCTTAACATCCTGTTAAGGTTTCCTCCCAAGTTCCTTTATCGTTCCAAGTCCGTCTCCAAGCGTTGGCACTCTCTTATCTCTTCTCCGTATTTTGCTCGCTCCTATATTCGTCTTTGGTCTAAGACCCCCGTTAACAACTTCATGCTACTCTACAAAATTCACAGTGGCCTACACGGTATTGGACAAGTTTGCGCCTTGCCCTTAGACCCTTCTAGTGTTTCCTCCCCATTACCCTTAACCTTTGATTTCATTTCATCCCTCTGCCCAAGTAAGTTCTACTATGCTCGTTGCGCTCATCTTACTCGTTCTAATGCTGTCGAGAGGGTGTTGATGGACATGAACTTGAAGGCCACCCACGGTGGTTTAGTCTTACTTCAAGGTGTCTTCCGTGACAATTCTTATGCCATGCCGTACTATCGCAATAATGTCTCCTATTTTCGCTATTATGTGTGTAACCCTGTCATCAAGGAGTTTTTCGAGCTACCTTTCCTGTCAAATCCCGGTTCTATTGGCTTTGCTTGCTACTATTTACAAACTCCCGGTACTCGAATTTGGGCTGATGTTGATTCCTATTGTAATATCCTTGACCAGAATCCTGATTTTAACCCCAACGAGATTGACTTCACTGTCATATCCGTCAATGTTGACGAGGAGGCTAATGTTTTCATCATTCATGTCTTCTCGTCTGCTGATGAAACACCTGGTTGGGCCATATTCCGCGCTCCTTGTCCTCCTGGTGGTTGGTTCAGCACAACCGAACCAATTCAGGTCGTCTTCTATAATGGAAAGTTTCATTGGGATGGTTGCAGTGGCATCGCTGTCTATGACCCTTTCAACAACCCTCAGGAATGTGTTATCATTCCGTTCCCACCAATGGGTTCTATCGAACCTAAGTTCAGATATTATACCTATACTTTAGAAGCTTGTCAAGGCCGCCTCAGATTGGTGACTTCGTGCGAAGATATTCCAAGGTTATTGGTTTGGGAACTTGTGGATTATGCTACTAAGTCGTGGGTTAAAATTTTGTATGTTGATTTTAGTGTTTATCATGATATCAATAATGACCGTCGTCTGACCTATGGTGGTACTGTTGGCGACAAGATTTACATGTTACATTTTCCTTCAACTATCAAGGTCTTTGATGTGAGAAATGCATCCCTACGACGTCTTTATACATATACTGTCCCCTGTAACAGTTTCTTGCAGCTTATCAAACCATTTCTGTCAAGCCCATGGCCAACTCCTGTTCCAATGCGCCCCAGCGGAAATAAATTGGTTCAACTAGCATAAATGTAGTAAGTGAACTAATGTAGCTGTAGAAGGCAGCATTTAGTTTACTATATCTATGTTCTTTTGAATTTAGCGTTTTAACATTTGTTTTGAAGCTGCAAGCTGATCCTAACTACAGCCGGAAAATGACATCAAACTCGGGCAGCTGCATTAGCCTCCCTGCGTTGACACGGAGGTAATTGGCTTAATATTGGCAAGGTGATTAACAATCTTGGCTGCATTAGCCTCCCTGCATGTGTTTTGTTCTACTTGACTTTTAATGGTTGAAGTTTGGTTCTTTGCTCGTCTTCGGTTGAAGCCGAGTGATTTATTTCTGGCACCTGTTAATACACTTTCTCTGGATTATTGTTTTAGAGAAGTATCCTTACTCAGTTTCCAGTCTGTATTAATTTCTTTTGAAAGTTGGTTGTTTCATTATATGGGTTGCTCGGGATGAGAGTAAACGAGCTTAAATTGAAAAGAAAGACATGTGACTGGTGGTGGTGGTGGTGGTGGTAGTGGAGGGTGAAAAGAGGGGGTGAGAGAAGCTAGTACCGGAGTTTAGGACGTGGAATTTTGGATTTGAATCAGTAATTTGATAAGAATTTGACTCAATTTTGTGTCAACTTTTGTTCGGATCAGAAACGGAGATATCGTCATGCTTATAGCCTAACCAGTAAGTCAGTAACACAATTCGGGGTGGTGACAAATAAGTTAATAGTAACATTTCTCTTTGTGAACAATATAACTTGGCGCTTGTTACAATGTTACCTGAGCATGTTTGAGAATTTTGGCGGTTAGCCACTTTTTACCATTAATAAACGGGTTGTCAAGGACTACACATGCTCAAACTTCAAATTACTCGTCACTGTCGTCAGTCGTCACATCTTCCCTATCTTCGTAGTTTTCACATCTCACCCGAGTTAGAGCATTAAAACTCAAGGATATAAACTTAAGCGGATGTGTTGTGATACTCACTTGATCCCGTTTCACTAATGTACCTAGAGTTGGCAAGCCGACCCCACCCGAACAAACCCGATATAAACCATACCTGATTAAATTGATAGCCCATTTAGTGTTTAATTTTGATTGTTTTACTTAATAATGGAGTAACTAAACCAAATAATGGTTGAAAACTAAAATTAATAGCGAGAAAATGAAGTAATGGGACAAAGTAACTAGACAAGAAGATGGCCCAACCCTCTCTAAAGTTTAGAGGGAGAAAGTTCTTCCAAAATCAGAAAATCCCAAAAAATGAATTTTGTTCATCTCCTTCTTTAGAACTCTCTTGAGTCCAACCTCTTGATTTCTACCTTCTCTAATAAGATTTGACTCTTTTGAACTCCATTTTAGCATAGGAGAACTCTTGAGTCATTTATCTTAAGAAATGAAGGTTGAAATCGAGAAATTTACCATAAATTTTTTAGTTCTATTATCATTTGTTGATGATAGCAAAACAATGTTAACATTAGGAAGATCCAAAACCTCTTAAATTAAAGGTTTTTTTCCAGATCTGAAAGTTTTTTCCTTTCTTTAGTCTTTTTGATTTTCTTTTTTCCCTTTTTCTAAGAGGCTTCTCTGTTTTGTTCTTGTCCTTCTTGCATTTTTGTTAGCTGGGGATTATTGAATCGTTAGTCTTGTTTCTTTCATCGTCTTCAAGTTTTTTTT
>JAGPOY010003953.1:0-12522 GCA_018983105.1 Silene uniflora | reverse complement strand
ATATGCCCCAAACCGCACATACTATAAATACTCATAAATAGACGAAAGAAGGGGGGAGAAACAGACAGAACCATATACACGAGATACCCAGACCAAATATTCAATACTCACATAAATCGTCCGTCTCAAATATTTTCCCATATTCAAATCCAACCATACAAATAAATCGTCCCAGTTTCATATAAGCGCATAAGAGCCGTTAATTTACGACAAAAGTCGATATTCATTAATAGTCAACATCCACATAGGCCTGAGGGTACCAATATCAAAAGTTTTCTTTACTCTTTTATTTCGTTCTTTTTATTATTTTGTTTATTTATCATATTATTTCTGTAATTGTTACTAACTCAGTTAATTTGTCTTTGTAAATAATTGTATAAAACTAGTTTAAAAACCTTTTTATTATTAATTTCGTCAAATATATAATATTACAAATAAATAGTAGAGGCCGTCAGTTTGATGGGCGGTGCGGGTGCCTAACACCTTCTCTCACCGTACCTTTACCCCCGAATCCGCAATCTTTGGTTTAGGCCGGAGTGACGGATCAGTCCCCATTCCAGGGATCAAAATGGGCCTTTTCTGTCAAAATTATTTTTGTATGTTTTTTATAAAACCTACTGGCGACTCCTATTATTCATTTATTTTAAAATTGAGATTTCGCACGGGATCTTACAGTAGGAAGGACTGGGTCGTCACCTTTCGGTCCTTAAACCCGACTATACCTTTCGCTCTTAAGTCGTCCTAAAGTCATTCTTACTTAACTTTCATCCTCATAAGAAATTGATTATTGTAAATTAAACAAGTCTTACCCTTCCAATCTTTCGATCTAGGTCTGGGTTTAACTAAGCGAATGGTCTCCTGCGTGCACTCATTCAACCAGAACAACAATTATATTATTTAACTACAATTCCTACCATAAAATTGCCCTACCCGGTCATACCCTAGCATGCATCAACACGGCTTCCCTCATCCTCGCATACAAAAGATTTAGCTACTCATGCTATAACTACTAACAAAAGCAATTGACATAAGCATGCTAATTAACGACATAATATGAGAATAAAACAAAGCAATAACTAAATTAGGGTAGAGAGAAATACGATTTCAAGCGGTCCGGCGTAAAGAACATACGATTCCAGCTTTTAACCCACAACGAACGTAAAAACGTAAATGGAAAGGAAAGAAGAAAGGGAGAAAGAAGTCTGAAAAGTGTCGTATAGAAGAGATAAAAGATTGATGTAAAAGATAGATGTCTTAGGTCTGTCGACTTTATGTGCTTTTATAGTAAAACACGTACATAATTTATTAAACCTACGGGCTTTCCTAACGTAGCTAACCCTAAAAACCTCTCGATCGAGTACTTAAGGTTCTCGATCGAGGAACAATCCTCAGCAGCCTTCTCGATCGAAGAGTGAGACCTATCGATCGAGATCTTCTCCTTGCAGCTCTCTTGATCGAACACAGGACAGTTCGATCGAGACCTTCCACTCTTCAAGTCCTCTCGATCGAGCACAGGACAGCTCGATCGAGGCTTTTCTTCTCGTCCAGTCTACTCAGTCTTTGCTGACTTGGGTCAATGTTTGGTCAACGGCAGGTTCCATGCTCGAGTAATCGCCTTTGTGCTTCCATCTTCTAAATATGCAACTTTAAGGCGAGAAAAGCTTGGTTTCCGCTACAATCCGGCTTATATCTGCAAAATAGCAATACAAACACAAAGTAGCCTATTCGGGGCATAAAGCGATACAAAACCACTTAAAATCACAGAAATACGTGCCAAAAGGGACTGTAAAAGTCTATTTAAAATGCACGTATCAATATTCATTTTAAATAATGAATATGTTGAAGTTGGTGCCTACATGGGATTTTGACGAGTGAGGTAGCGAGCGTTGTACTTATAACGATTGATCATTCTCGTTGTAGTTTAGTCTTATTTTTTTAGTATAGATTTTCTCTTTTTAAGGGATCGAGATCCCTTATGTATTCATAAATGTTCTATTTTGTATAAAGGTTTTCTAACCGTATGTTTTGGTTTTGTGATTTAGTAACTTTGCAGTTTTTATTATTATTAATGTTTGTAAAATCTCGCATTTTCCGACGCAAAATTCTAGTTATTTTGTTGTATAACCGCGGGGGTTCACACTTTTAGGTCGATTTAAACTTATTTGCTAAATCAATAACATAACTTGAATGCAAGTTTTTGTGAATTATGTACATTAAGAGCCAATTAATTGTGTTTAATCGTTTGTTATTCAGGTAGTATTGGTTAATCTTACACCATCCACAAGGACATCCTACATCCAAAAATTTGAACACTAATTCTTCTATATGGCTTTACTATTATATTTTGTTATAAAGTCCTTTCGTTGCATATTTTTACCGTGTGCCATAAGGGAACACATTAAGAAGACATATGAGGAGAGATTTTCATTATTATTTCATTTAAAATGACAACAATGAGTTCATATTTTAATTTCCCATGAAATAGTCTTGTGAATATTTTCTCATATGACTTCTTAATGTGCGCCCTTCGAGCGCGCGTTAGAAAATATGTTTCAATTACGCTTTTTTTGTGTTTGTGATAACCTGTTTAATGGCCGCAATAATCTTTTCATTTATTAGTTATTTTTAAAACAATACTAACAAATTAATTGAGTACTATTAGTGAACCTTAATTAATTGTGATTATCATATGACTTTCTGCTAGCTAACTTATTGTAAAGTCGTCTTATCAAAAACTTACATCAATTAAAATATAGTATGAAAATTAACTAGAACATATGAGCCGATCAGAAGTCTTAGGCATAAGTATGTGTCGTGATAGAATCAAAACCATAGTTTTTGCCTAATATAGACTCTCAGGAAAATGCCGCATAAGGAGGGCCATACTAAAAGAATGTCATATTGACTCACAAAAAACAATTTATATATTTTTATTAAAAAATCATTATGATTTGCCAAAAAATAAAAATGAAGAATATTATGATTAGACCGATGAATATGAGAATAATATAAGGTGATAGTAATGTGCTAAGTTAAAGTTAGGTAATAAAATACTCATTCTTAAAAACTTTGAATAACTATGACGATTAACAAGGGGTATTATTTATTTTAGTTGATGGTTTCATATAATTGTGTAAGATGGCTTTTCAGAAGACTTGTTAAATGGGAAAAAGCAAGTATAGGAATAACATAACTTGTGTTACACCATCCTAGTCTTGCGCATAAAAATAGGGTACATATATTTGAAGGAAACATGCATAATTTTTCAAACAGAATGTGCGAAATGCATTCCTTTGTTTGATCTATGATCTACAGATTCTTGTAAAAAAAATTCAGAAGCAACTTTGATTAATGTCAATGGCAATCGCGATGAATTCTTTGTCCTTTTCCTTTTTTGTAAGCCCTCTAAACTTATTGTCACTCTTTCTTGCACATAATAGAATATTGTGAGTCTAAATTTTCATGTTTATTGTTCTCTAATAAAAGCTTTTTCATTTATATCAGAATTCAGGATTTCTATCTTCTAAAGAAAGCTTTTCGTCAAATCGCACCTATTTGAGAATATTTGCCTCCGATCATTCCATGGTAATTTGTTTTGCTATTGAAATACTTTTAAATGGATCTAATTTTTTTGTTAATTCTTGATATTACACATTACTACATTCTTATATTTTGTATGGACTATGAATGTTTATGAGGCAGCTTTCGGAGAATATCTCCAAATCGTTGCATTATGTTTTCATTAGGAGTGTTTCGAACACAAGAATACCATGCGTTGTCACGCTATTACTCATTATTGTTTAGTGGATGCATAATCATTTTTTTCTTATAAATGTATAAAAATAAACTTACATAAAATTATGGTTGTTCGAGCCATATTAGTAGACAAAAAACCTAAAATTAGCCAAAGAAAAATCACGGTTGTTGATAGTCCTAATACCATAACTAATAATTACTTAGATTAATAAATTGATTGATCTGAAATCATTTAAGATAATGAGACTTGGTAAGTACAACGTTGTAGCACTATCTTAAACCCTTTAACTCTTTGGAGTGCATTTTTGTGTCGAAAATATATTGAAAGAAAACGTTTTCTTATGACCTGGTATGAAATTTGTCTAGAATTGTCGATCAACTATTACTTCACATTTTGTAGTATGAAGAACATAAAGTTATGAATGTGAATGTGTTACAAACCATTAATTCATGTTGCAGGAGAGTGTCATTCTTGAGGAACTCCCAAATGGAAAACCAGTGACGACTTCAAAAGACGATGCAAGTACCCATCAAAACATTGTTTATCAACCAAAGTACACACCAATAGTTAAAGCACTTAAAGCTGAAATTGATCAAAACCATGCAACATTTCAATTCCCTGGACACAATAGAGGTCGCTTAGCTCCAACCTCATTGACTCAACTCATTGGAATAGAGCCATTCTTATACGACGTGGGAGAAATCGATGACCTTGCATCTCCACAAGGCCCAATCTTAGAAGCTCAAAGGCAAGCAGCCGAGCTGTTTGGTGCGTCTGAGACCTGTTTTCTGGTTGGAGGGACAACTTGTGGTGTCATAGCAGCAATTATGGGCACTTGTGGGCCTGGGGACACCATCATTCTTCCTCGGAATTGTCACATATCAGCCATATCTGGGTTGGTCTTGTGTGGAGCCATTCCGAAGTATATTTTCCCAGATTATGATTTTGATTGGGAAGTAGCTACTTCAGTCTCTCCAACTGAGGTATGTCCAAGATCAGTACTTACAGTACAAGTTTTGCTTTGTTTGAATGTGTGAATATAACAAAAGGAAAGTAGCATTTCATGCAAGGGAAGAACAAAATTCTCCATAAAAATGAAATTTATAGAGGGTCCTTAATACCACCACTTAAAATGGGTATTCGATTCATTGAAATTTCCACATTTGATCAAAATCCTCTTCACAAATATTGAAAAGTACAATTTCAAAGAATTAGGAGAAGCATTCTCCAATGTCTTAGAGATTCTTGTTTCTTCCATACCAAACAAGTCTCTAGTCCAAATTAAAATACTCCCACTATTTCAGTAGATAGTTAAGGTGTACATTTTATTGTGGTACTTGGCATTAGCTTATGTTTCATTTTCAGGAATGTCTGGTTTCAGAATGAATGATAAACTCCTTAACTCACTTATAAAGAAACTATATGCACTGACCAATGAGTGTTCTTTTATGTGTATAGTCTATGCAATTTTCATTATGAGTCAATCTGGAAACCAAATCTCCTCTTTTTAGCTCAAGGGTAGGTTTACGATGCTTACCCGGGGAGAGGGATTTTGGGGTCATCCTCGTGAGGAGCTTTGATGTATTAAGGTGATAACTGATCTTATTTACAAAGCATATACAAACTACGAAGTACTAAGTATCACATTTCAAAATTTCATGTGAGAATGTGCTACTCTTTTTGGTTGGGCTACTTTATATATTACATCGAAGTTCATTCTCATCTTCTTTATGTATTCCACAAATAAACTTCTCTAACAGGCTAACATCTAATATTTCATATATAATAGGTTGAGAAGGCAATCAAGGAACTCCAACTGGAAGGCAAAAAACCAGCTGCGGTATTCATCACCTCGCCAACATACCACGGTATATGCAGCAATGTCAAAGACATTTCGACCATATGCCACTCTCACGGCATTCCACTAATCGTCGATGAAGCCCATGGAGCCCACTTCGGATTCCACCCGAAACTCCCAATCTCGGCCCTCCAACAAGGCGCCGATATAGTAATCCAATCCACTCATAAAGTACTTCTCTCCCTCACTCAATCATCAATGCTACATTTATCTGGTGATTTTATCGATAGAGAAGCCATTATCACTTGCCTTAGAGCACTCCAAAGCACTAGTCCCAGCTTCCTTCTTCTAGCCTCACTAGATGCCTCAACTGCTCTTATCAAAGAAAACCCATATCAGGTATTCGACAATTCAATCTGTCTAGCAAGTGAAGCAAAAACCCGACTTAAACAAATCCCAGGCATCTCTATCCTGGACTCTCCGTTCCTTCAAGGGTTTCGATCACTCGACCCATTACGAGTAACTGTCGGGGTTTCGGGTTTAGGATTAACCGGGTACAAAGCAACTGAATTGATATACAAAGATGAAAGAATCCTTCCGGTACTACCGGGATCACGCGGAATTACATTCCTATTTACTCCAGGAACTTGCAGAGATCATGTTAATCGACTCATAGTAGGGTTTAATAATTTATCATTGAATAATCGGCAAAAGAGGGAAAACAAAGAAACTAATCGAATTGGACTAAAGTCATTGATGGAGATTAACGTTAAGCTTAATCCAAGAGATGCCCATTTTGCGAAGAAAAAAAGGGTGGAAATTAGGGATTGTTTAGGGAAGATTAGCGGGGAACTAATATGCCCTTATCCCCCTGGAATTCCAGTAATGATTCCTGGAGAAGTGATTTCTGAGAAAGCTTTAGAAATGGTGATTCAAGCTCAAATTAATGGTGAAAAAGTTAGCGGTGCTTCTGATCCTAGACTTTTAACTATTCTCATTTGCGATGTTTGAGGATCTTTGATTTGAAGGTTGATAAAGTTTATCTTTGAAAATTTTGGATTTGGAGATTACGATTTATGAGATTGCATTTGGAGTTTTCATTTGATTTATGAAAAAAGCACTTGCTTTTAATATCGACGGTAGCTTGCAGACGTTACCTTTTTGTTGGTACCATTGGCTATCGGGTAAACTCATGGTAAGATATGTACAAGTAATTTTAGTTTATTAAATGTGAGTCATCATAATTTATTCCTTGAAAGTATAAGATATTGTTACCGTTAATTCTTACATATATTTACTTATAGGTGTTTTGTTGGCACGCTTTCTTTTCAAACATATATTTAGTTTCTACCTTATTATACTACTTTGTAGAAGATAGAAAGTAAGGTAGCGGAACCCGCGTATAACTGGGTCTTGCAAAACCTATGTACATTTGGTTCATATATTAAACTATGTGCAACAAATCAGATGTAAAAATTCATTGCAATCGAAAAAGTATAATGTAATTGTTTCCTCAGGGACATAGGCGAACAACCTTATATGGATACCATAACCAATGTGTTTAATTATCAGTTTGTCACATAATGTGAAATTTAGTCAAAAGTTTTTGAGCAAAAAAAAAAATTAAGTCATTAACCTATACTAAAATTAAAAATTAAAAATAAAAAATAAAACATGATCATATGAAGTTCTTTTACAGTTAAGTTGGTAAAATAATATTGATGCATTCCAAAAAAATTGATTAGAGATTTCAAGAGCAAACTCTAAGTGACTCCCGAACTGCAAAATTTGAATATAACCTAAAATTGAATTGATTCTACTCGTCCTTAATTTCAGATGAGATGTGCTTAACTGACAACTGACCTACCCGCATGACTCGATCTGAAACCACGCAACCCAAAAATAATAGTCTGACCAAAATTAGCTTGAATTGACCCAAAATGGTTTGGAATAACTATTTGAAACTACAATTAGTATTATGTACATTAAAATAAATTAAAGAATCAATTATGAAACTTACATTAAACAATTCACCATAAACACACTTGTTTAGTCAAATTTGTAATACCACAAAATTCTAAGTATATGATACTCGGTCGAGTGATAGGCCGTACTCTACCGAGTAAGCCGTCGGGTGTTTTGAGGCAGCAGGCTTCTACCTTAGGTGCACTCGGCCGAGTTGTGAGTCAATCGTTCGAGAATGGCGTACTCAGTCAAGTATGTCATATACTCGATCGAGTACCTGTTCGGGGAAGGCGATTTTGCCTAATGTCGATCAAGATGATTAGAGATTATAAAAGCATCTCGTCGGTTACTAAGCATCATTTACAAAACCTAAACATTTCTAATCACTCCCTAATCATCATTCGAGCAAGATTATCATTGTGGGCATTTCGGAATTCATTTTTCGTTTCTTTTGTGTTGTAAGTATCGATCTCTTGTTCATCATTTATAATTTTGGTTAACCCTAGTTGATATTGGTTTGGGGAAAATGGTTAATTGATGATGGGTTGTAATTTGTATGTATTTGATTATGATTGTTAGGTAAAAATTTCGTAGAGGAGCGTTTCTAGCTTTGTGGTGTTGAATCCAGATTTGGGAATTAGGTAGGGTTTTTCCTACTCAGTCTTCTGTTCGATCGATTATATGTGTTGTTTTACTGCATGATTTATTTGTTGTGATAGCATGTTGATATTTGTGATTGTGATGATTGGAGGTGTTGGATTGGATATCGTGAGCCATGTCGGGAGATGGTTTCACCCCCTTGTTCGTCCTTTGTGATTCTCGTCACAAGGGGGATGTGCATATCATGACATGGGTTCGCTTGTTGCGATGAGCAGGGCTTGAGTTAGCAAGGCTGCATGCTACCACTAACGGTGTGGGTACCTGTTGTGATGGGGGACCTGATGGATCTGGATCACGGTTCATACAATGTATTTGTAGGTTGAGGATTGTGTGATTGCAGGTTTAATTTGGTTTGCTATTGTAATGTATACCATGGTTTATTGTGCAGTTGATTGACCCTCTTATGTTTTCAAAACCTGCGGTGATCCATTGGGGGATGGTGAGCAGATGTTTAACAGGTTTTTCTTGGTTGAGCTTCTCCCAGGATGGGTGGGAGTATCGCCGAGTCTAGCTTCGTTTTAGCTTCCACTGTTTCCTTAGACTTTTTCTTTATGACAGTTTTGAGTTGTATCTTTTCACAATTGAGTTTGGAGTTGTAATCTTGTTAATTACAGTTTATACATTTCAGTTTCATTATGGTATCTGTGATGCGTACTGTCTCGGATAACCGAGATGGTAATGCTCCCATTTGATAAGGTAGGCCTTGGTAAGGCACTTTGGTAGATGGAGGTGTTACAAAGTGGTATCAGAGCGGCGATTTTGGAACCTAAAACCAATGAACAAAATAAACATAAGGTGTCTAAATAAAATGAACCCGGGTAAGAGTTGTTTGGAGCTACCACAAAGGTTTGGGAGACGTCCTAACACCGCAATATGGCCCTCACAACTTCGAGTCGGTCACTACGGGGTGTGTTATGGGGGATAGATGTGTGTGTGTGTGTGTGTGTGTGTGTGTGTGGCGTGGCGGATTCGTTAGCATAGTATTGTGTCGTTATTGCTCCACTCATCCAAAATCTATTTATAACTCAAACTACTATTTAATAAAAGGTAAGTCGAGTTCGAACCCAAAGGACGGTTTTAACTCCTATTGATGATTTGTCTAAAAACTTGTTTAAAGCGATATCTCGAGGGTTGTCACGATTTAATTGAAAGGCTGTGGTAAAACTATAAAGAAAACAAAAGTAAATAACAACAATTAAGCAAGTAAATATGAGATTTAAACCATTAAGGGAAAACACTAGGGTGTTATGGGATCATAGGGGTGATTCAAAGGATAGGATTCAAACATACAAGCATTGGATTGAACAATTGAGGTAAATAGTAAAATAGGGTCGGAACTTTTGGTCCTGCGACCCTTAGAGCATTAGTGGGTTAGCATCACGCGTACACCCGATATCCCTACTAGTCTAGTGCATGGTCTAACCACCTATTGAGGCTTGCGATCTTACAATGGTGGTTGAAAGGTAAAGAATCATGCATGGTTGTCAAGCAAACATTTCATCAAACATAATATGTGCACTAAGCTAGATATCACAACAACATTCCATTTTGGCACGCATTTCTATGTCATTTAGGTGATATAATGTCACTTTATGCCCCGAATATGCTACTTTGTACTTTCATTGTTATTTTGTAGGTACAAGCTGAGAAGTAGTGGAAACCGAGCCAAAGCAGTCCCCAAGCACGCATATCTAGGAGATGGAGAAGACGGAGCAGATACTCATGCTTTGGGAAGCGCGAAACCGTCCCTTATCCGAGCCAAAAGCCAAGTTATCAATCATCGCGGGTTGCATTGAAGAAGAAGACCTCGATCGAGCTGTCCTGTGCTCGATCGAGTGGTTGCCATTAGAGAAGTTCTCGATCGAGTTAATGCCTTGCTCGATCGAGAGGTCGCTGGATGTTGTTGCTCGATCGAAGGGGATATTCTCTTCGATCGATAGCTTTTCGTAGTGGGCTTAGGCTCGTTACTAATTAGGTTTTAATTACGCACTTAGTTTGTTATAAATAAGATTAGACGACTAATCAGACTATCATTCCTTATCATCTCTTAACTCTTAGTTTACATCTCAACACTGTTACTTTTGCTT
The DNA here is from genome assembly GCA_018983105.1 of Silene uniflora. Lineage (NCBI taxonomy): Eukaryota > Viridiplantae > Streptophyta > Magnoliopsida > Caryophyllales > Caryophyllaceae > Silene > Silene uniflora. The sequence goes on along the minus strand of JAGPOY010003953.1, from coordinate 2,255 downwards.
TTGCTACGGTTATTGTTCGAGATTCGGATTTTGGTACTTTACAATTCCCGATCTTAAACTTTGTATTCTTATTCCCTTTTATTTAATTCTCGTTCCTTTGCTATTGGTTTAATCAATTTTCGTTATTAGCTATCATGTCGCAAGTTATTATATTAGCAATTGCTAGTTTAGTTCCCCAAGCCATGCGTAGCTAATCTCTATAATATGCTAGGATGAGGAAACCCGTGGTAGTAGCATGTTAGGATTGGCATGTTAGGCTAGTTTTGAGATAAGAATTGATTTATGCAATTTAATTGTCAATTGGTTGAATGAGTGCACGCAGGAGACCGATTACTTAGTTAACCCCGACCTGGATCGAAAGATTGGTAGGGTAGACTTGCATGAATTCGATAGGCGATTCCTAATTAGGGCGAAAGTCAATTAGGGAGACCTTAGGGCGATTAGAGACCGAAAGAGTATAATCACTGGTTTGAGACTGAAAGGAGATAACCTTGCTCTTCTTATCAATAAAGTGACCGACCTAGTTAACCCGATAGTATAGTTACCACGGCGGACCAAATCCTGGCATGTTCCCCTTTATCTGATTTAATACCATCATTTATTTGCTTATTTCTCTCTTTCTCTCTTTAAGCTCGTAGTTTAGATAACAAACAATTTAAACCCCCATCTTTGTGACTTAGACAGATTAGTTTATAGATAATTGTTACCTCCCTGTGGAGATCGACCCTACTTCCGCTGACTACCCAGTTAGTTGACCTAGGCTTATTTTTGGTGTATAAACGACACGCATCAAATTTTGGCGCCGTTGCCGGGGAGGCAATTTATTATCTGTTTATTTTTATCTGTCTTGTCTTAAGGAATTTCTGATTCCTTAAGACCGTTCTTATTTTTCTCTTTAATTTATGTATGTGCAGGTCTTTAAGGGGTGAATTAGCTGAAGCTGATCCGGAACCTGAAAGAAATTTCTTACGCAGAAAGAGAGAGTTAAAGAAGATTCGTCAGGAGGAAGACTTGAGTACTTCTGACTATTTGTTCGACAGTTGCATTTTTTCTGTTGAATATGAGATACCAGTGAAGATGCCGAATATCGCTAGTCATTCGGAGCCTACTGCTGCATCTATTCCCAAGGGTTTCAAACTTACGACTGATGAAGATGGGAATTCATTTGACATTCGACCTTTTTACATTAATTTGGCCGAACGTAATTTGTATCGTGGGGTGCCAGGGGAGGATCCGAGGAAGCATATGGAGATTTTCGCTGACTATTGCTCGTCTATCCCTACTTCTAAGGGAGTGACCCAGGGTAAAATCAAGGAGGTTCTGTTTCCCTTCTCACTGACTGATAGTGCTAGGGAGTGGTTGACGGATCTGGATAGAGAGGCAACCGGTATTACTGACTGGACCACGCTGGCTCTTGCATTTTATAAAAAATACTTTCCGCCGCAGAGAACCAATGCCTTCAGAGCGCTGATGCGTGTATTTTATATAGACTTTTACAGTCTCTTTTGGTACGCATTTCTACGATTCTAAGTGATTTTCTATCGCTTTATGCCCCGAATAGGCTACTTTGCGTTTGTATTGCTATTTTGCACATATGAACCAGATTGTAGCAGAAATCGAGCTTTTATTGCCCCAAGTCGCGTTTTTAGAAGATGGAAGTGCGAAAGACGGATATTCGTGCATGGAGAAGTGTGGAAGCCACCATTGACTAAGTTTTGAGCCAAGTCAGGGAGATCGAGTATACTTAGACGAGAAGAAGTCTTCGATCGAGCTGTCCTGTGCTCGATCGAGGGAAGTTGTCTGCTGAAGATCTTCGATCGAACTGTCCTGTGTTCGATCGAGAGGAGTATAAGGAGAAGATCTCGATCGAGAGGTCTCATTCCTCGATCGAGAGGATTGCTGCAAAGGAATATTCGATCGAGAATCTTAACTGCTCGATCGAGCAACTATCTAGACGGGCCCAGCCTGTTTTGCATATTAGGTTTTACTAATAATAACTTTCTTATAAATAAGGCGATAATACGCCATAATAGGGGATTCGGATTTTTATCATCGACTTCTTACGTCAGGACTGTCTGTCATAGACTGGCTCTTGCCTTTTTCTCTGATACTCCTTTTTACGACTATTATTGGATCTGTAATTTTCTTTTCTCTTAATTAATCCTTCCATTGCAATTTATTTTTAGTAGTTATTATGTCTTATACGAGTATCTCAGCGTTTGCGAGGTTAGTAGTTCAAGCCATGCATAGCTAAT
>JAGPOY010003952.1:12154-23334 GCA_018983105.1 Silene uniflora | reverse complement strand
ATTCGCTTTTTGAAAAAATCAGTCGCCAAATTAGCGACTGACATCAGTCGCTAAATGTGATATCAGTCGCCAATTTGGCGACTACTTATATCAGTCGCTAAATTTCAGTCGCCTGTTTTCGATTTTCTTGTAGTGTACGGGTGCTTGAATTAGGATCGTCGTAACCCTCCTTGTAGTTGAAAGTCATGGCATTGCCTATGTATGGGTTGACATACCCTTCGAACTCATCATCCCAAAGTCCTAAGACTTGCTCTTTCGTTCCTTCCATGCTCAAGTTTGAGACAATTTCTTTCATTTGGTCAATCAAAACGTCATGACCCTTTTCATCTTCTTTCTTTGCAAGTTCTTTCTTGAGAGGAACTTGCTCTCCAAAGATAGCTCTCTCAATTTCATCTACTTCCACTTCCCATTTTGAAGTTACAATGGGTGGAAACTCAACTTCTTTTCCCTTTTCATTTGTTTGATCAATAGCAAAACATGGCTCTTTGAAACTTGGAGCTTTCATCATCTTGATGAGGTTGAAAGTGATCTTCTCATCTCCTACTTCTAGAGTCAACATCCCGTTCGTCACATCAATTACCGCTCCGGCGGTGTGTAAGAATGGTCTCCCTAGAATTATGGGGATGTGGACATCTTCCGCCATGTCTACTACAACAAAGTCAACAGGGATGTAAAACCTGCCAACTCTCACCGGCACATCTTCTAGTACACCCATGGGCTCTTTAGTGGAGCGATCCGCCATTTGCAAGGTCATGTTTGTGCATTTCAATTCTCCCATACCAAGTTTCTCATAGACCAAATAAGGCATCACACTTACACTTGCTCCAAGGTCACATAAAGCTTTCGAAATCCTAGTGTCCCTAATAGTACATGGGATAGAAAAACTACCCGGATCTTTCAATTTGGGTGGAGACACTCCTTGTAATATAGCACTAGAAGTGTTGGCAAAAGCAAGAGTCTCCATCTTTCCAATGGATCTCTTCTTGGTGAGTATGTCCTTCATGAATTTGGCATAAGCCGGCACATGTGTTATCAAGTCGGTGAATGGAATAGAAACTTCTAAATTCTTCACAATATCCATGAATTTGCCAAGCTCTATATCAAACTTAGGCTTCACTTGCCTACTTGAGAATGGTAGCTTGATAGTGATAGGCTCCTCATTGGTGGTCTTTTTCTCATTGCTCTTTTCTTTCTCTTGGTAATTCCTATTGTCATCTCTCCTTCCATTTCTCCTTCCATTGTCATCCTCTCGCATGCTTTCCTCATTTCTCTTGGTCCTTGTTTCAACAACAACTTCCTCCATCTCTTCTTCTTGTGCACTAGGACCTTCATATTGAGTTCCACTCCTCAAGTGTATGGCATTGGTGGTTTCATTTCTTGTGGGAGGGTTGTCTTGTGGAGGCAATTGTCCTCTTTGCCTATTTGAACTAGATGAAGCCAATTGGGAGATTTGAGTCTCGATCATCTTGTTGTGGGCTAAGATGTTGTTGATTGTAACATCTTTGGCTTGACTATCCCTTTGCATTTGAGCGAAGAAGTCTTGTTGGCTTTTTTGCATTTGCATGACCGATCTTTGAACATCAAAAGGTTGGTCATATGTTTGGTTGAAAGGTGCATTTTGTTGGAAAGGTTGATTTTGGTTTTGGTTGAAGGGTGGTCTTTGATTTTGATTTTGAGCTCTCATGGGAGGTGGTTTTAATGGAGGTGGGTTTTGAACATTTTGGCTCTTGTATGAGAGGTTAGGATGGTACTTGGTGTTCTAATTATAGAAATTGGAGTATGGGGTACCATTCCTATATGCTTGAAAAACATTTACTTGTTCAACCGAACCTCTACACTCTACTTTGTCATGTCCCAAAGTTCCACAATTCTCACAAATTCCACTTGGAATTTGTGGTGCCAAGGTCATAGCATGAACATGTTTTGTTGATGGTGCATTGGAAGCTTCACTTAACTTGGCAAAGGCCTTCTCGAAATTGGAATTCATGGTATCTAGGTGTGAACAAAGTTGAGCACTCAAGTCGGCTCCAATTTGGGTAACGGAGTCAACCTCATGTCTCCCTCCTCTAGTAGCCTTCCTTGGTCTACTATATTGAGAATTGTGAATTACCATTTCTTCGATTTTTGACCAAGTTTGATTATCGTCAACTTCGGTGAATCTTCCATTTGAGCCCATATTGAGCACATTCCTCGAATCTTCATATAATCCGTTCCAAAATTGTTGAACTAGGAACCATTCGGTAAGACCATGATGGGGACAAGAGCGACATATGGACTTGAATCTTTCCCAAGCCTCATAAAGAGACTCCTCATCCCTTTGCTTAAATCCGGTGATTTGAGCTCTCAACATGTTTGTCTTCTCCGGTGGATAAAATTTCTTGTAAAAAGCTAAGGCTAGCTTCTTCCATGAGTCTATCTCAAGATTAGCTTTGTCCAAGCCTTTGAACCATTGCTTAGCAGTGCCAATTAGAGAGAATGGAAACAACACCCATCGAATTTGGTCTTGTGTGACACCATTTTGGGATATGGCTTCACAATAATCACAAAATGTTTCCATGTGAAGGTGTGGATCCTCGCTAGGCATTCCTCCAAATTGACTACCCTCTACAAGTTGTATGAAAGCGGTTTTGGCTATGAAATTTCCGTTTAAATGTGGTGGTGTTGGGTTTGCATTTGGTAAATCTTCTTCGGTGGGTACGGAATGTGATGAAAACTTAGGCATGATTGGTGGTTTGTTTGGGATTTGGTTAGTTGTTTGTGGGTTTTCCTCTCCTTGTATTGCGAAAGGGTTGGAAAAGACGCTCTCAACTTCACTTATCCTAATTTCCACGAGTTCTCCTAGAGTCTCCGTTGTTGAAGTAGAAGGGTTCCTAAGAGCTCTTCTAAGTCTTCTCAAGGTTTTCTCTATCTCAAGATCAAGAGGTATAAGAGTATCTTGTAGTCTTCTTGGCATACAAAATATCAAACACGATAAAATGATTAGAAACTTACCTTGAGGAATGAACTTCCCCAAGGTGTGAGAGACAAAAACTAAGTATAACTAAAGACAAATAAATCTACTAGCAAAACACCGTCCCCGGCAACGGCGCCATTTTGATGGAGGTTGAGTCGTCACACCTAATCAAACACATTTATATTCTCCAACGAACTAACTACGTAGATAGCAAGTAAGTCAAGGTCGATCCACGAGACGGGCAACTAGCAATAGCGATCTATTCGTCTTGGGTTATTCAAAGCAAGTGTCTAAGGTAACAATTTGTGTTGGAGGTAAAGTGTATAGTCTAAAGCAAATTAAACAAGCAAGTAAATAAGAGTGTAATCAAATAAGGAGAAATACTAGGGTGTCATGGGATCATAGGGGATAATCATGGGTAGAATACATGCAAACACGAATTGGGTAGATTGATTGAGGTCATGATGAAATAGGGTCGAGGCATTACGATCTTACAACCCTTAGGTCGGAGAGGGTTAGTTATTACCCATACACCCAAACCTTCCTACTAGGCTTAAACACGGTCTAACCCTTAATCGAGGCATTACGATCTTACAAGGTTCAAGCATGGACTAAGAGAATCAATGCAAGTTTTGTGTTTCAAGCATATCATCAAACATAAAGCATGCATAAGACTAGATAACATCATCACAAGTTTAATCAATCAATTTACCCTCAATCATTAGCATGTAATCATCCCCATAATCATTCCCCTAATTACCCATTTACCCTAGTGAGGTAACTACTCACTAATCATGGTGAAATTGCACGTAATAGGTAAAGAGTAACTAGCATATGAAAGCATGATGAATGATTAAGTAAAATAACAAGTGAATAAAAGGATTAGAGATTGTACCAACTTTAAGGAAATATGATCAATAATGAAATAAGAAGAAACCATTTGATAAATGAAGAGATGTCAATTCTCCAATTACAACCCAAGTATTCTTCAATCTAATCTATGATTGTTGTTGAAAGATTAAGCTAATATTAAGGAATGATTAAGATTTGATTACAATATGATTGAACTAATTACCCTAATTTGCCCCTAATTCTCCCCTAATTACTCTATGGAGGCACTAATGATGGAATGGGGTATTTATACTAAGTGTAGAATTAGGTTAAGTTGAGGTGGAGTGTCGCACAAGGACATGGCGGAGTGTTTAGAGGTAGCTCGAGTCGCATTGCGGTCGACCCGACTTGTTCTTCCTTGAGGTCGCTCGACCAAAACGAGTTCATACTACACATGTGTTTATTACTCAAAGTCTGTCAGTATTATACCATTACGGGGTTAACACTCTATGTTACTGCCGTCTATGGTGGTCCAACGCAACATAAACGAGTCACACATTATGAACAAGGCCATCAAGACAACAACTAATACTTAACGAATTAAAGCGTGCATAACAACGTTAGCAATTAAGCAATCAAGACAATTAGGCACAATGTTGTCAATCAAAACAAATATGCCCATCCGTTACGTAACCGAAACGAGAACCTTTAACTCCAAGACAATAAAAAGCAAACAAACCGATTTAAAAGACGAATAGCCCTCTTTGTACATGCATAAATTCTGATTTTTGTACCTTTTTCAGCTGCGACAGTCTCTACCCCCCTTAAAAGAGAACTTTGTCCCCGAAGTTCACTCCCAAGATGATTAGAAAGTGTCCGTAAATGGCTATGAGCATAAAACACGAGTATCTGAGTATCGACTATAGATATAGCTTATCAGTCGCCTTAATAGGAAAAGAAGATCATCCCCTACAAGGGCCGTTATCAACATATAATTTAATGCTTATCATGTATGAGCATAAGACACATAATGGTTTTGGGCAAAATACAATTGTCGTAGCCAAACTTGGCTGATTAGGGAAAGGACCCGGCCGAATTGAGACTACTCGGCCGAGTCAGGCTTACTCGGCCGAGTAGTGACCATTCAGCCGAGTACTGGTCCGACAGAGTCTATTAAATTCGAGACAATATATATACTTTTCACGTATCCACCTACAAACAAAAGTGATAACACAGCAAGTATTGGTCCGAGCATAAGCGCTCCGCATACATATCCGCATAAGGAAAGAAAGTATGGCCTTATGGCCGCTTACAAATCCAAATAAGTGTCTAAAAACACACAAAATAAGTCCAAAAAGTAAAGCAAAGTCGTACGATCAACTCTAAAGATAACAAATGCTAGATAGGAGTCCCCAATCATCAGCATCCATGTCACTTGTCCCACCTGCGCCGGAAGGTCCTGTAGTGGATTAAGCCGCAGTGGTGAAGTCTCCTCCAATCCATCATCCTTAATCATCCAGCTGACTCCCGTAGTTGGCGCCCCATGGGCCTACCATGTAGCCATGCTCAAAGCTCTCCGGGGAACGCCACGTAGCACGATCAACTCCATAGCTGGCAAACACTCATGTGTCGCTACCCACACCACTCAACCAAACTGGATGTGCTAGCTCTGTCCCGATACCCTACACATGAGCCATCTCATGCATGTTCCGAAGAATCAAAGTAGTGGATAGCCGCTCTGCAAGATCATGAGGTTGCATCCTAGGATCATAAACCGTATGGTAGGATGGGTAAGAATACGACACATAGCTCGATGGTGCAACCTGGACCTCAGGGATCCCCTCCCCAGCCATTCGGGACCGACGATGTTCCCAGGGTGACTGACAGCTACCCTCCTTGTGCTAGAAGGAGGCGGCTCGGCCATGGTAACCAAAGCACTAAAAGGGATAGTGTAGTATCGGGGCTCGGGTGGCTCATCCAAGTAGTCGAGCTCAGCTGCCTCAAGGTGGTCAAGGTCGGGGATGTTCTCCTCATCAGGTAGGATAATCCGATGTCGTCCCCTTACCCTCCATGCCATAGTGCCATCCCCCATATCCCGAAGCTATTGGTTAGTCACAAGGTAAGCTTGGTCAAACAAAGGAGGTCCCTCAAATATCTTACAAACAGGTTCATCAAGAGGCTGAAAGGTAGTCAATTTTCCGGCCAAACGGGTCACAATGGCCCCACATCAGACATACCTAGAAGTGGAGGTGGTTGTAAGAGCCAAAGCAGAACAAACAACTCCCGGAGCACTGTAGTACCAACGCGCCGTACGGCGGGGGTTCAGGTAAGACATAAGAAGCATCACCTCTTGGGAGTTCAATTTGCTAGCATCGCTACGAGCAAAAAGCAAGCAAGTAATGGACCTCAAGAAGACACAAAGAGAGATATGCTGAACATCATTAATCAACATAGCGCTAGAGGTAGAAGCCGGGTTACCGGTAAGGTAAGTCATATAGTGAGTAGCTCCACATTTGTTAGGTACATCCAGGATGTACCAATCCTTCTCTTCTTCCAGGCGAAGTTGCTTGGCAAACTCATTGATGGTAAAGTGGAAGTCGGTATTCATGAGTCGGAAGTCTACGGTCCTATTTACCGCATCAAAATGAAAGGAACTCAAGAAGTCTAAGGTCAGAAAAGAGTACAACTTCTTACGCAGGTAATACAGTACCTCCATTCCCAAGATCTCATAGATGTGCCTCACATCATCCTCAATATCCAACCTAGTCAACGTACCAATGTCGACACAGCGAGTAGGTCTCATGGTCCGAGACATCCAGGCCTCAAACTTATTACGCTGAAGATAGTTAGAAAAGACTACCATGAGATACTTGTCAATACGAGGAACAACGGGTGGATTAGCTCGTCCCGCTACTTTCCTCGGCACAGCCTCAGAGGCTTACCAACTTCAGCAGTTTGCTCTTGCCTTACCGCGACCGTCTAAGCCTGTCTTTCAGCCGCCGTGGTTGCACGGGGTCTTTTCCTAGTCGGGGCAAGTGGCTTGGGTGCCATGTTGTAAAAGCATAGATTTCACCAAGATTTTTAAACATACTTGATTACTAGAAAAGAACTAAAATGAATTTAAAGGAATCAAGTGACGGTCTCAGAACATATTTTTAAGACGATCCTAAGACGGATTTTAAGATGGATTTTTCTCCAATCCAGAGACATGAGTAGATTTCAAGGCTAAGCATGAGTATACTCTAAGAATACGAATCAAGCATACTATCAACAGTAAACATCCTAAAGCAATTCTATGAAGATTATGTGTGTAGTAACGAGATTTGGGTGCAAAAAGATTGAAATTTCAGATTTTTAGGTGCTAAAACAACCAATTAGGAGCAAAAAACATGAGTGTCAGATTCATTACAACGAAATCGGGATGAACAAGAGATGAAAAGTAAAGCTTGAAGGGTTCTAGCAACTACAAAGAACTAACCTTGATTGAGAGAGTTTAGGTTTTTGGGACAGTTTTTGTGAGAATAAGAATGAATGAAGCAATCGGGGGTTCGGTCGAAACAGAGTTACTCGGCCGAGTGTAGTTGTACTCGGTCGAGTTAGCTCGACTCGGTCGAATAACAGTAAAATTCGGCCGAGTGCTATTTTGGTAGATTGGACCTCAATTTCTACCTAATCATGACTCGGTCGAGTGCACTGTAGCTCGGTCGAGGGTTGCCTCTGGGCCGAGTGTACTGTATGAGTTTTCAAAATGTCATATGTATAGGTTTTTGATTCCTGCAACACAAAAGACATTGGTAGGAGTGCAGGTTTTACCCATGACTCGTCCAAAATGTGTGCTTAAAGATACTAGTACATCACGAATACACTACATACAACCTTCTACTTTGCCAATCCGGCATGACGCTATGGTTCATGCGAGCCTTCGGTTACAACACACGACTGTTAGCCAATTAACTATCACGCATTTAGGCACACATTCATACAACTTCTAATTATAACAAGCATATACACATTACTAACTTACCTCATGCTTCCTGCGCTGCACAATACAACACATTACACAGTTCATGGTACAACGGATGCACCGTATTATTATGCACACCACCTCGTATATACACTTAGTATAGTAACATCATATACACACATCCTTTCCAACAACCAAGCATGACAGGACTACCTACACACCACACACCCTTTTACCCACACGACTTGTATGGCTTAACCATGTAAGGGTCGGGACTTTCAGATGAAGGCACCAACCCATCCAAAATCGATATTAGAGGGCTCCAAAAACACATACACCAGGTTCATTTTATTTGACTCGCTACATTCATTAGGTTCATTGGTTAGAGGTTCCAAAATCGTCGTTCTAATACCACTTTGTAACACCCCCAACGAGAAGGAGCCTTAACAAGGACCTTCCCCGTTGGGTAAGGGTGTCACCATCTCGGTTACCCGAGGAAGTGAAGATCAAATAAACAATAAGGATACTTTATTGCATCATTAAGACTTACAACGTTACAACAACTATCGAACTATAAAAGAAAGATACAACTCGTTTACAAACTGACACTAACTCTATCAGCTCAACTACGTGATCTGCCGTAACTCCGACTATCCCAACTCCCAAAAGCAATCATCGAGATAACCTGATAGCCAACTACTCCCCATTCTCCCAATGGATCACAGCAGGTCAAAAACAACAACAAACGCGGTCAGTCAACTGTAAGCAATACACAAGAGATAACAAGTTCATATAATTACCGCCACTACTGTAACTAACCGTAACGTCACCGAATACATCAACCAATCAGCCGTTTCGGCCAATATTTCTCAACCAGCGACTGCAGCCTTGTCACCTCGGCCGCTTATCGGAATAAGCCCAAGTCTAAATGTGCACATCCTCCTTGTGACGGAAGAGTCACAAAGATCGATTGAGAGGCGTGAAACCATCTCCCGATGTTGGTTCACTAAGTCGGGACATATACCACAACCTTTCAACCGATAGCATCGAATCACATCATAACGATTACTGACTTGTAACACAATAAGATAAACGCATACAGTTACATCATGAAATGAGTAGAAAAACCTACCTTTAAGCTATTCCATCAAGCAGCCGCATAAGCACATAAACACGTATCCGTAGTATCCCTTTGGTCTCATCATACAATATCCTACAACAACGGGCACATATGTTCACTACATTATCTCTACCGTCTTACCGAATCAAAGGAAAGACTCAGCTAAAAGGCTTACCTTAACACGTGGCATTACCCTTGTCCCGATGCGATCTCGCGCGAGGTCTCTATTTAAGTGTTGGATAATTGGGGTCATAAGGTTTAGATAGGGAAAGGGAGGCATGATAGAGAGAGTTAGGGCTTATGAAAGTTCAGATGTGGAAAAGAATAAATAATCTATCGTCGGATCATTTAATTATAAAGTGTCGTGCTGACGACGGTGCACTCGGCCGAGTCAATGACTACTCGGCCGAGCTCTGACAATTCGGTCGAGTTATAGTGTGACGTTGGGTTCTAACTTTGTCTATATACATATATGAACACCCGACACTATCCTTTGACAATTCCTCCCAAAGGATTTTTGTGGGCAACGGGTCGGTCAAAGGGTCCTTAAGAAACGGGGTATTACATTAATGCACAATAATAATGGAATTGTGAGTGGATGCATTTGGAGCGCCTCTCGTAACAAGTTGAGGCGTGTAAGGTTTTCCTAAAAGAAAAAAAAAATTAACAATGGAAGAAATAATAAAACAAAGGATGGGTAAGTAATTAAATGATATATTTAACTAAAACTGAAATTACCCTCTAGATTTATTAAAATGTTGGTGACGTCAATCTGTCTCAAGAGGCGGAGTGTGTGATCGAAATACTCGTGAAACTCGTTTTTAAACAACGGGGCAACTCGACCGTGTTTATCCCACTCCCTCTTCCAAAATCCTAGGTTTGCCTTCTCATGACGAGTTATTGATGTCGTCGAACCTTTATCAAAACTTACAACTGTAGACACCTCAAAATGTCTACAGGCCTGCGAACACCCGATGATGAGGCCCTTATTTAATACGGAATGAAACTTACTTGAATTTGATATAAGGTTATTTATGCTCAAAATTGACCCAAAAACAACCATCTTATAGCCCAGTCCATTTCGACAAATCCACCATATTTTTAACCCATTTAATTAATTATGGGAGTAATTATATATTTACGGCACTAAACCGTAAATAATATTACGGAGTTATACATTTTATGAGATGTATTCAGGACGATATGTTAATTGGGCCAGGTAAATAAGTGAGGATTTAGAGGCAACCCACTTTTTTATACGATGGATTATGGACATTAGTGAGCCATGGTTAAAATATGTTCCATTGTTGAGAATTAGCAAGTTAATTAACAGAACCATGAAAGTATGTTGCATGGTCTGTCTAACATGCGACACTACAGTTAGAAAAGCCCATTAGCAAACGACGAAAAGAAGTGCATTACGAGTGTGCACTTGTAATAGTATTTGGAAAGAAGTGCATTACGAGTGAAGCCAATCCTGCACCCTGTCTAAGCATCTCTGACTGTACTGGCATCTAAAAAACAGATGCTGTAGAGTCTCTTGTTCTGAACCACACAGTTCACACAATCCATCATTGACAACTCCAAACCTCATCAGTCTATCTTTAGTCTTCATTTTGCCAAGCACATACAACCAGCAACAAAACTGATGTTTAGGTAAGGACAATCTGTTCCATACAAAAGGCAACCAGTGAATTCGACCTGCATCAAGCTGCCATTCATAAACTGTCATAGCATCATAAGGTTTTACCAGCCAACCTTGAGTTAAAAAACCAGACTCCAACATCCCCTTAACCCTGCAGATTTGTCTCCAAGCCCAGCTTGAATTCTGAGTAGGAGAATAACCCCACCATTCTCTTTGTTTCAGGTAAATTTGATGAATCCATTTTACCCATAAACAATCCTTCTTGTTGGCCACCCACCATACATACTTAGCTATGACTGAAATATTCCAGAGATAGCAGTTTGTGATACCTAAACCTCCTCTATTCTTTGGTAGGCAACACTTATCCCAAGCCACAGCAGGAACCTTATGGTGCTCCTCACTCCCTGACCATAAATAGCTCCTGCAAATGGCATCCACTTTGTGTACCACTCCTTTAGGCAATAAGAAAATTCGAGCCCAGTAACTATGCATTTGGGTTAAGACTGATTTCACCAAAATTACTCTACCTGCATAGCTGAGCTTCTTAGAGCCCCATCCTCTTATTCTGCTCACAATTCTCTCCACAAGCTTATTACATTCAGCACTGGTCAGTTTTTTATATGAGATAGGTATACCAAGATATCTAAAAGGGAATTTCCCTTTCTGA
>JAGPOY010003952.1:0-12139 GCA_018983105.1 Silene uniflora | reverse complement strand
ATTATTCCATATAGAAAGATTAGCATCATGTGGGTGACTCCATGAGTATAAATAGAAGGTATCATTGAAGCTTAGATATCAACTCAAAATCTTTTGAGTCTCTACAGTAGTGTCCTAAAGAGCTCTTAAGAGTTGTATCATATCTTCACAATATAATATAAAAAATAATGTGGATATATTTCTTACATTATATATCCAAGTCATGTTTATAATTTTTATATAAAAACTTTTACATTTCATTTGACAAAAAATTATCGTGAAAAAAATTATGAAAAATATATAATTAGATTTGGAATAAAAAAAAAATTGAAATCATTAGAGTATAGATTTCATATCATTTGAACAAAAATAGAAAAAAAAACGTATGATTATTAATAGACAGTATAGTATTTGCTCATTATTAAATCGAATTGGATGTTCGTACTTCTTAGTATGTTATGACACACATTGAAAAATAATAATATTGTGGTGAACATACTATGTATAAATAATACAATTGTCCCACATCGAAAGATTATCATAAGATGAGGTCATTCTATTATAAATAGTAAAATTATCCCACATCGAAACATTAACATAAGTGGAATGATCCTATGATTATAAATAAAAGTCATCCTTAAAACTGAAATATCAATCCAACATCTTTTGAGTCTCTCAAGTACTGTCCCACATCGAAAATTACCGTAAGGTGGGGTCATCTTATTATAAATAGTAGAATTATCCCACATCGAAAGATTAACGTAAAATAGGGTGATCCTATTGTATAATTACATAGTACTTTGTATGATTTAATCTACATCTCCGGTCTTATTTCCTTAAACCTCATAATTTAATCAATAATAACCTGTCAATGTCAGATAAAGCATGTTTACTATCCAGGCCTTGCCAGTCACGCCGAGCATGAGCTGGCCAAACGACAGATAATTGGCTTTGGTGAAGTGGTTAGTTCTGAGGTGAGCGCGGCTTAGTTCCAAAGGAGAAGCGTATGTTGTAGCAAGTTTGGTAGGTTGCTAAATTTATTTTTCTGTGCTCTAAAGCTAAGATCTTGTTTGATTTATCGTAATGAATGTTATAAGAATATCAAGTTTTTATAATTTTTAATAATGTGTAACTAAAGATATTCACATTGCAAAACGCGTCTCGGCATGCGTAATAAATTCAAATGTAACCTTTGGTTTGGATGGGAGGGAGTATTGTATAATTCAACTTGATGGAGACTTGGAGACCACTATTAAATTTTCTATGCATTGAAATTGTGAAGGTTTGAATACAAGATTTGTTGCTTTTATGACATTATATTTAGGGGGCCGTTTGGTTCAAACAATTGGAATGTAATGGAATGGATTCTAATATCAAGCAGGTATGGACTATGGAGTTAGAACCTCATACCTTTTAATGTTTGTTTGGTTTGATCTTGTAATGGATTGTAAATGAAATTTATATTTTTTGGTTCACAATTGAATGAGTTTAAAATTATTTGTTTTCTTTATTTTAAATAACATCTACAAATTATTTATAATTAAATAACAAAGCAAAAATTCAAATTACACCATAAAAATCCAAATTACCCATACAAATGGTGGGAAGGATAAAAATCCAATCAAAGAGCGGTCACATACAAAATAGTATAAATATCAAATTACGATATAAAGAATAAATTATTAAAAAAAGAAAGGAAAAAATCTTCATGGAATAAAGTATTGAACAATTTTGACAAAAAAAAGTAATGAACAATTACCGGCTACGTACCAAATTTATAATTAAACAAAAGAAAAGAAAATAGAAGACAAATTACATATGTAATAATCAAACATCAAAGAATAATATCAAAGGAAAATAATTCGTGAGATGTGTAGAACCTTTTTTTTCTTTTTTTCTTTTTCTACTTTCTACCTTGCTAGGGTTTGGATATGGAGGGATGGAGTTAGAATCATGGGGTCAGACTTGGGTATGAGATTCCATGGGGTTGGAATGGATTTAGAACTCCTTGGGTATCAAACTCCATTCCAAAAAGGGTCAACGAACCAAACATTTAAATGGATGAAATCCATTCCAATCCATTCCAAATGCTCAAACCAAACACCCTTTTGGTTACCTTGGTCAAGCCATTGATACTTTGATGGCCATCCAGGAGTTAATAGTGGCTCTTTAGAATTCCACTTCAAGTCTTAAAATGCTGCCTATCATCCCAACCCTTGTTTGCTTTATTTATTGGTTTTTTTGCTTCTCGCTTTTTGCCTTTTGCTTTCCGATAATTATATCCTGTAAGACCGTTGTACAACCTTGAGGTGTAGAACGCATTGTAAGGCAGTATGACGGTCTCGCACGATAATTTGTGTTTACATTTCTATTATTTTCATTATTGATCTCCAAATTAACTAGAGCAAGTATGCTCCAATAGTTTCTTTTTCCCTATATTGGTTTCCAGCTTTTTCAATCTGTAATCGCACAATAATGAGAAGAACAAGTGTTCATTGTTTGTATATGTTGTAGAGTACTTCCTCCATATCATTGCTCTCAATTTAAAATTTTCATTAATTATATTTCTAAATGACTAAAAAAATGTCATAACCCAGTTTGTCCCTAAATTTGTAATTTGTCCACCCATCTTATGACCTGAACATAACTTAATTGAACTGAATTAAACTGGACATATAAGACATGAACTGAATAGAAAAACAAAAATGTATAATCGTTCTTAAGACTTGAACTCAATTAAACAAGTGTTTATTGTTCATTTATTGGTCGGAGGTTCTATTATTGATTACATGCATTATTGGGTAGTGGATGTATCACCTGTTATTTGTCGCATTACTCTCCTGCGTCTTGTGCCAAAAGCAAATGTGGGAAAAGATTAGAAGAGACTATCACTGATTTAATGAAATCTGAAACTTTCATTTTTCAATTTTATTCAGGTCAACGCAGTTGCACCAAGGTTCATTGCCTCAAACATGATTGCAAAACTAGGACCAGAATTTGAGAAGAAGCTCTTGTACTCCGTGCCCTTAGGTATAGTCAAGCCCTGATTTGCTCTTGTGATGAGTCTTGATGAGAGAAAGCTCTTGGATGCATTACTTTTATTCCCTCTCAGCCTAGAAATAGCTAAGTTAGATATTCAAATCAGAAGCTCTTAAATGTCTGAAATTGATAAGAGTCTGATTTTTGAAGATTAATACTTCTTTCAAGGAGGGTCTCTTCTTTCCATCCGAGCTTCTCTCTTCTTTCAGTGTGGACCTTATTCCCTTTAGTTAGAAGTTCGACTAAGACCACTAGACATGGACTCTGCCGCGGGTCAGCCCGGCCCGCCTCTTGGGCTCACAAATTTTCAACCCGCTCAGAATGTCGGGCCTGGCTCGGGTTGTGTAACAAGTAACCCGACCCAGCCAATGGCCCACATCCTCCACTGCTACGGGCTCTGACCCGCACTAACCTTGTTGCGCATTAGTTTAGTTATCTTAAGGTCAATCTTCCATTTTAAAGGTTTTTCTTTTTTTCAAATATGCTTAAAATCATTCAAATAGTTACGCAAGATTTAGTTTGATTCAATGTGCCTATAAAAAAGTTACTAAATTTAATTAAACTGAAACGCAATTATAATATTGTACTTTCTAAGACAATTAAAATTTTTGAACTTATTTCATGTTTATTATAGAAGTTTGAAACAATAGAGTAATGCAAATCCTCAACCATACATTTATGTAACTTATCAACACTTATGCTTTATTATGTAAGTTATTAGTTTATTTACTATTATTATTGAGTTATAAATGTTTATTAACGCAAACCTCCATAAATTACATCACTATAACCATTTCTTACATATAAATAGTTGAGGAACAACATTGTTTTCCACCATCCTCATCCTCCATTTCTTACCTCATACTCTATAACTAAAATATTTTATAAAAAAATAAAAACTTATTGGCCTATTTTAAGAGAAAATGGATTCTAAAACCATCTCAAATATCAATTTAGCATTCACAATTGTTATGATTGCACTCACATTTTCAATTGATAGCTCAAATGCTTATATCCAAGACGTTTCTATACCAAGCCCATCTCCGAATCCTTATTCTTCAGATCTTTTACAAGAATGTGTAAGTAAGATAACCAGAAATTGTGGCAACTCAGTATCCCATTATATATTTGGAAACGGGAAGACAATAACGAAAGAGTGTTGTAGTGAGGTATTGAATATGGGAAGAAAATGTCATGGTTTTATTACTAGTGTGTCGTTCGACTATAAGAAACTCACTAATGAGCAAACCGAAGACATACTCACTAAGAACAATCAGGTTTGGGAACTTTGTACATCAGATGGACAAATTGCCTAAAACGCGTTGTATTTACACATGAATAAATTTTATATAATGCGTGTTGAATAAATATTTACTCATTTAATTGCATGTGCAATCTTTTTAATTGATGATCATAAATACAAGACCTACATTTTCTGAATATGAGAGGAAATATAAAGCTATGATATAATATATGAATAAATATATGTGATAACATTGGTACTCGTATATGAGACACTAATTGTGGTCATTGCTATGTGACTTGCAGTTAAGCTTAATCGTCCAAATAGTTGACTAGTGGCGAAACCGAAACTCAATTTTAGATGCTAAATCTAGATTATACATTCTAAGCAAACAATAAGTTATACGATAAAATAACTAGTATAAATCCCGGGCAATGCGCGGTATACAGATTTTGAATTTTTTTAGTCTATTATTTATTGTTTTTAAATTTGCAGTTCATTAATATTTAATATTTTACTTCATTGTATTTTCATATAAAACAGAAAAAATTGAAACAGAAAACGACTAATCAAAGAGAATTAATTAAGTTAAGTTGTGATTTTTTTAATGAATTTGGTTTTCGCCACGAAACTAATAGTAATTATGTGTCAAATTATTCTCTACAGTAATAATTATTATATTACTGAAAAACTTAGCAACTTATAATTATTATTTTAATACCAATTTTATTTTATTTTAATGAAAAATTCATATTTATGAATTGAAATAAAAGATTAGAGTTTAATTATATGAATATATTTATTGAAAAGATAATAAGGTAATGAAAAAAAGTTTTAATTATTAACTTATTTACTTAGATGCATTTTGGAGAAAAAACAAAGAGAATTTTTATTCTCTTAATAGTATGGGGGATTTTGAAATTTCTTTTAAATTTTTTAAATGAAAATCCTAACACTTTTTTATTATTAGAAGGTGAATGCGCAATAATCACTCTAAATCAGCCGGTTGATCTGCCACTACGAACAATAATGCTTTTTTTTGTGACTATTAATGTAGAATGTATCGAGGCCTAGCTCCTCTTCTTAACCAAAAAAATGTAGAATGTATAAGTGAATGTTTTTATGAGTTACAACTTAGGCGTAGTTAGTGAGTAAGCTCTCATTAAGTTATAGACCTTTAATATTTCTAACACGTTTCTCCAAGCATGTTAATGAGAACATGGAAAAGAAACTCAATGCAAAGTTATTCTTAATCAATAAATATGTAATGCGTACGCCCTGAATTATCTAATTTCAAAACATTGACATTATATAAAAGGAAAAATCCCCAATCATGTGACATTTGCAGGAAAGAAGTCACCACATGTCACTGTGAATTAGATTCTTTATATTTGTTTAATTTAAAAACATTCTCTCTTCTCACTTATTCTCTTTTCTTAATTTATTATCAACACCGTTTTTTAACATTATGTTTTGTACTTTAATTGTCATATATTGTTATTACAAAGCCAAATATTTTATGAATTATGGAGGAACTGAAAATACGAAGAAGGTTGTAACTTTCAACATTTAATCATGCGAGAAACTTAGAATTACTTCAATTTTGGTTGAAGATTATCCTACCGCATTCTGTACTTATTTTTATTGACTTTGACGTGAGTCAAATAAAGTACTTGTTTATTTGTTTGTTTATGTTTTTATTCAAGTCTTTATAGTTTGTGTTTGGCTTGTCTTTGTTGAACTTCTTGAACTTTTTACTATATTATTAATCAGAATAAGTTGAAGTTTAATGTTGATTTTCTCTTTGATCTGATATTCATTACCATGAATACGTTTATAATTAAAGTTCTTATGAGATTTTATTTTTCCCTACCATCTTTACTTGAATATAAATATCCGACTTTACTCAATAACTATTTGATTGGTTATCATAAAAAAAAAACATAAAATTGGATCAATTAGTAGTGAGTTACTTTGTTTCATATATGGTAGACACCTCAAAGTTGTTTACTAGCCTTACGGGTACTCGATGATGAGGCTAAATATTAATGATTAAATAAAAATGGACAATGTTATAATTTTATGGCTCTTTACGCTTATATTTCGAGAAACCAGTGAAATGTTATAAAACCATTATAAACCGTCTATTCCTATTCACCCCACTTTTGACAATTCATTTCATATTGTAAGATCCCTGAAAAAATTTCCTTTCCGAAAATAATTAAATAGATGGAGTCGCCAGTAGGTTTTATGAAAAAAACATACAAAAACAATTTAACGGAAAATACCCCTTTTGATCCCTGGAATGGGGACTGATCCGTCACTCCGACCTAAACCAAAGATTGCGGATTCGAGGGTAAAGGTACGGTGAGGGAAGGTGTTAGGCACCCGCACCGTCCATCAAACTGACGGTCTCTACTATTTTTTGTAATATTATATATTTGACGAATAATGTTAATTATACAAAATATATACAAAGACAAGTTAGCTAAGGGTACATACAATAATTACAAACAATACGATAAAATATGAGAAAATAAATAAAAAGGCAAATAAAAAGAATAAAGAAAACTTATTTGAATCTGGTACCCTCAGGCCTATCTGGATGTTGACTATTAATGAATCTCGACTTTGTCGTAAATTAATGACTCTTATGCGCTTATATGAACTGGGACGATTTATTTGTGATTGACTTAATTTGAAGTTGGGATTGAATATGGGAGCATGGAATTTATGGTCTGGATATGATCATTGTATGTCCGGTATTTTATGTGTTAATCTCAAATGTTTCTCGACCTCGTGAATAAGTTTACCATGGAATATATTTATAGTAGTGTACTGCTTCTTGGAATTTGTGAGGAATTGGAATTTGACAAAGATACAAATTGTAGCTTGGGAAATTCAATCTCTAAGCTCTGCTTGTGTTGCACCGTGCTTATCTACGGTATGAATCTAACCAATATTGATAAAGGAATCTACTTCAACAACACCATTGGATTGCCCATGAGGGCCGTTGTAAGCAAATCAAGTGGCTAACAAAAGGGTCTCAACACCTATTGACCTCCCAAGAAGAGGAATGCCAAAGGTCTATCCTAGGAGAGGTGCTCTAGTAAAGATCCCGAGCTACCTTGTACCGGGCATATCGGTGAATCCTCGCCCACAACAACACCTTGACGAACATCAATCAAGGAATCCATGGTTGGGCAAGCGACAAATGCAATGTACTACACATCCTTATCCTTTTGCATTTGAGGAATACCGACACCCTACCCCAATTGTTGCTCCAAGGGACGACTTTTCCATCGGTCTATTGAGACAAGCACAAAGGTCGACATGTACCTCACCCTCTACCCCCTCTTCCATACCTTGGCACATGAAGGAAAAATTAATCCATCAAGCCCTTTGCCCTCTTGGGCACAAGTCAATCTCCTCTTCCCAAATGTTGATGACGGGAACGAAGGAACCCATGGAAGCGGAAAGATGGAGCCAAATGATGATGAATCAAATAATAACAAAACCATTGAAATTGATAGTGATGGAAATGAGTTTATGGACTTCTATGAAAGCAATGAAGAGAGTGCTAACGACGATGATGAATGAAGCTCCAAAGCCAAGGATGATGATGTCAGTCGTTATGCACACCAAAAATAAAACCTAATACAATTAACAGAAGTCAATGGTAAGTAGGGTCGATCTCCTCAGGGAGGTAATTTACTATCTATTGGTTCTATCTGTCGGTCACAAAATTGGGGGTTGAAAATTTGGTTATAACAAGGATTAAGGGAAAGAGAAATTAAGAGCAAGAAATAAAAGATAATAGAATTAACGGAAGTAAATCAGAGAGAGAGGGATATGCAAGGATTTCGGTCCACCGTGTCATCAACAATATTAGAAATAACTAGGTCGGTCAATTTATTGGTAGGAACGGCTAGGTCGTCACCTTTCGGTCCTTAAACTCGACTATACCTTTCGGTCTAAAGTCGCCCTAAGGTCATTCTTACTTAACTTTCATCCTCATAAGAAATCAATTATTATAATTAAACAAGTCTACCCTTCCAATCTTTCGATCCAGGTCGGGGTTTAACTAAGCGAATGGTCTCCTGCGTGCACTCATTCAACCAAAACAACAATTATATTGCATAATCATAATTCCTACCGCAAAACTGCCCTACCCGTCATACCCTAACATGCATTGACACGGCTTCCCTCATCCCGGCATACACAAGATTTAGCTACTCATACTATAATTACTAACAAAAGCAATTAACATAAGCATGCTAACAATTGACATGATGAACGAAAGAAATAAACGCATAAACTAACTAGGGCAACGAGTGATAATTAACGAAGACAGGGAATAAAGAGAGAAAATTAGACTAAGAGAAGGAGTAATACAGTCTCAAGCGATCCGGCGTAGAGAACGTATGATTCCAACTTTTAACCCACAAACGAACGTAAGAACCGTAAAAAGGAAAGAGAAATAAAGGGAAGGAAGAAATCTGATATTGAACGATTAACAGTGTCTGATAATAAGAGAAAAGGTTCAAAAATTAAGAAGATATCTCAGGTTTGTCGACCTTATGTGTTTTTATAGTAAAACACGTACATAAATTATTAAACCTACGGGCTTTTTAACGTAGCCAACCCTAAAAAACCTCTCGATCGAACACTTAAGGCTCTCGATCGAGGAACAATCTTCAGCAACCTTCTCGATTGAGGAATGAGACCTCTCGATCGAGGTCTTCTCCTTGCAGCTCCCTCGATCGAACACAGGACAGTTCGATCGAGATCTTCTCCTTGCAGCTCCCTCGATCGAACACAGGAAAGTTCGATCGAGATCTTCTACTCTTCAATTCCTCTCGATCGAGCACAGGACAGCTCGATCGAGGCTTACTTCTCGTCCAGTCTACTTGGTCTTTGTTGACTTGGGTCAATAAGTGGTCAACGGCAAGCTCCTTGCTATTCCACGCACGAGTAATCGTCTTTTGTGCTTCCATCTTCTAAACATGCAACTTTAAGGCGAGAAAAGCTTGGTTTCCGCTACAATCCGGCTTATATCTGCAAAATAGCAATACAAACACAAAGTAGCCTATTCGGGACATAAAGCGATATAAAACCACTTAAAATCACAGAAATACGTGCCAAAAGGGACCGTAAAAGTCTATATAATATGCACGTATCAGATGAAATACGGCTACATCATATGGACCCACCTACTCCAAAAAAATAGTGAGCTAATTTATCTCCTTGGCTATTTCATTGTTTTTTCATATCTTGCGTGAATTAATTTAACTTTGACATACCTAGGGTAGAGGTCGAGGAAGGTCAATTGGACTTCCCCGAAGCCTCTCTGATACCAAAATTGCTCCTCCGGGAAAAATCGAAGTGACACAACTCTTCCAATATACAGCATGCATATCATTCATTCATGCATGGCTCGTAGCCAAACTTCTCCACCATAGCCTTAATCGGTTTGGGAAAGTTTAGCTATAAGCAACCCGAGTTAATTCAAATTAGCTCTCTACCTAATCGAAAACATGCATCACTTAGTTTAGACTAACTCACATTCATTTGTATATATTTCGTGCATTACTAACACAATAGAACTAGAGCATGCATTCATGCATTTTCATGCATACTCAATTCCTATATCCACTTGAACATTGAGGACAATGTCCGATTTAAGTGTGGAGATGGGAATTGAGACATTCCACTTAAATTTCAAAATGAAAAAAATCGAAAAACTTCAAAATATCAAAAAACTTGAAAAATCGTGACAAACCAAAAACATGTTCTTTAATTTGTAGTTTAGAATTGTATATATGTGTGTTCTTGTACTCATCTCACATAGGAACTACACCTTATTCGAGGCACATTAGGAAAAGAAGACCGCTTGGTATGACCTTTCCTATCTCTTACTCTCCTTTGCCTATGAGAATGTGGTGATATTTTGATAATTGCGGTTGTGTTTCTATGTGATGTTAGGAGATTGCATTGCTTGCATATCACTTTAGTTAGTTGCATTCATATAGAGTGTATATATGTTTAGTTTCATTCATGCACGTTTATTGCTTTCAAGACGTTTTTGTATAAAGTCTATAAGTGGGAACATATGCCTTCAATGATGATAATTTGTTAGGGTGTTTACACCCCGGGAAGACATGCTTAACAACCTAAGCTTTGACCACCTTGTGATACTCTCTTTGGACTTGAGACTAGACCTAGGACCGACATGTACCTACTCATAATGTGAGTATAGAGCCTCCTTATGACCGGCTCATCAAACCGGTTCCATATAGGATTGTGTGTGTAGGTCTCCTTGCGTGGTATGTTATGTCAAAACGCATAAGTGTGGCACTTGTTCCTTGATATCGTAAGAAAACGTTTTTGCACATATTTTTGAAGCGATATACACATATATATGAACCTTACATAGCCATATAGCTTTTGTTTATACCCTTGCATCTTGATCCTTTCTGTGAACCCATTTGAGCTTTAGCCCTTTCATTTGATTAACCAACATACAAACTACACCCCAAAAACAACTCACCATATCGAGTAAGTTGTAGTAGTTAGTAATGTTGTACATAGATGGGTTGGAACCTCGATTGCATTAGGTATTTTGAGCTTCAAGTTTTATAAAAGCCTATTTTGCCATGGTGTAAATAAAGAGGTTGTTTTTGAGAAAAATGCAATGAAAAACAAAATAAAAAAGAAGAAAAAGAAAAGAAAAAGAAAATACTTGATTTACCATTTTTAAATCATGACCAACATCTCTTGCACATCAAAAAGAGATAAGAAATAAGTTGCTAATAAAGGGTGATGTTTTCAAAACGAGCATTGTTATGTAAAATTTATGCTTGAGGAATGGTGATTACTTCACCATATTTTGAAGAAGAGAAGTTCTTTTGCAATTAGGACTTGTACATTCGGTAGATAGGTGGCTACTTTACTCGGTTTAGCCTCACATATCCAAACGACACTTGTGCCAACCCCTTTCAAATTTGCCTCTTAAATTGTGCATGATGTTTCTAATTGCGGTTGCAGGATGAAGTACCACATTAGATTGCGGGCATATCTCGTAAGCTGCAGTAGTTGAGTGATTTGGTTACTTATGTACAAAAATCACCCGTTCTTTATAAATGAGAGACGAGCGAAACCCGTGAGAGTCGGTTTCTAAGTCATACGTGGTCAAGAGTCTAAAAGGTGAGTCGAATCTTGTATGTGTCATGTTAGTCTTAGGGAGTCTAGCTATTGTTTTCCCCTTTACCCGCCTAGAATTTGTTTCTGTGGCACTTTTGTTATCACTATTGTATGCTTGAGCTAGATTTAGGGAGTTGACACCTTGTTGAGACCCCGAGACGGCATTTTCTACTTGATTCTAATACATAAAACTCGGCCACTTAGATGAGGAAAGTGGAACAATTTTTGTAACACTAAGGATTTTACGAGCAAAAGTAGCTCGGCCGAGCTAGAAGTAGCTCGACCGAGCCACTTGACACTTAGAATAATTTTACGTGTTGTCGAGTTTCAAAAGTTCCTGGAACAATTTTAGTCGGCCGAGTCACTTTGACTCGACCGAGCTCGGAGTAGCTCGGTCGAGCCAGATGTAGCTCGACCGAGCCGACGGTCTGCAGATACGAATTTCCGGTTTTTGGTAAATTAGTATAAAAGGGAAAGTCAGCTTTCATAAACAGATTTTACAATTCTAAAACCCTATTTTGAAGAGAGAGAACTCAATAAGCTTTCCCCTTGAATACTATTACTCCAACTATCGAAGATTCGGATCCAGATCTGCGGTAAGTAAAGATCTATTATCACTAATTCATTCCTATCGCTAGTAAACCCTAGTTCTTATAATTAGAGTTAGTTAGAATC